>JBDJHY010200189.1:0-11633 GCA_039654485.1 Withania somnifera | reverse complement strand
TACGGACTACAGGGTTTGGTTCTCCTATTGGGTGGATAGTAGGTGCCATCATGACTCCGAGAAGTCGGGTCGTGACAAAACATGATTAAAACTATACTACCTAAGAAAAATGTGGACAATCCTAAAATCCTTACAATGAACTAGAGTTTCATCATACTTATATTTTGTACATGTCAAGTATGGATGTAAGAAGACCGTAACCTACCTGGAGGCTGAAAACCACACTCACGATCACTGCCCCAAAGCCCAACTTCTCTGAAGCCTTTGAACAATGCC
This sequence comes from Withania somnifera, assembly GCA_039654485.1. Taxonomy (NCBI): domain Eukaryota; kingdom Viridiplantae; phylum Streptophyta; class Magnoliopsida; order Solanales; family Solanaceae; genus Withania; species Withania somnifera. The sequence continues at coordinate 11,357 of JBDJHY010200189.1, read as the reverse complement.
CTACTATCAAAATAGTATTTTACTCATTATGGAAAATAAAAACAAGACCCATATTACTTTAATTAAACTTGCATCAAATTCAAGTCAAAATAGGCCTACTAGTCTTATAGCTTGAGGTTAAAAATGAAACGCACCATGAGAATCCTATAAAGTAGGATTGCATCTTTAAAATATTGGCATAACAGGTCCCAAATGAGTCCTAAAAAGGAAAGGAATAAAAGAAATTATACCCTAGAATTAAGAGGAATTAGAGACAAAAACTCATGATTTAATGATGAAAGAATGACCCTAGAACCAACACCCTCCTCCCCTAAAATTAGAGACGAAGTACAACTTTCCTAAGCAATCAAGTGAATAATAAGGGAAAAAGATCAAGAACTATGAGTTAAAACTGAGGAAAAAGGCCATATACACTGTCATCCATCTCCATCCCAAACATGGGACCCCATCATCATCGTGTAACCCCATTAATCAAACCAGATCAATCATAGTAGGTCCTTCACAAATGCAAACAACACCCGATCCAACTTGAATTTCCCATTGTTCATTTTGATCATGGTTGAGGCATCATGAATGTGAATAACAAGTCTCTCTCCTTCATGATCGGGGAGGTACCATCACGATTGTGCTAACCATAGGCCTCTACATTTCATGAACATGATATACCTTCACGACTCCGAATAGTAGTGGGATTAGCAACAACAAACTAGCTGAAACCCAAGTGTAAATTTCATCTTGGAAACCCCTAAAAGGGAGTTCGAACTCTAATGAAAATAAATTAGATATTCTTGTATCTTGAAATGGCATTTTGGACTCAAAAAAATTTATGGAATGACTAACCAAAGTTGGTTCTTTGAAATGTTGACTGAGGTCAACACTGAAAATGCAAGAGGGGGTGAATTGCACATTTTTCTTCACTTAGTTGACAATCAAATGGACTCAGTCGACTATTACTAGAGACTGATGAATATCCAATATAATTAAAGTGTAAAATGAAAATCAACAAACAATATTTTTATACTTCTTGGGGTTCAATGTGAGCCTTAATCCAGTCTCATTGGGTTGAGAGAGTATTCTACTATTTTGAACTATTACAACTCAACTGAGTCTACACAAAACTCAGTTTTACAATGATTATAAAACTGACTGCTCCTATAGAAGAACTCAATCTCATAAATTTTCTAAGCCTACACAACAACTCAGTCTTACAAATCTGCTAAGCCTACACAAGAACATAGCCACACTCTTTTCTCTAACATGTTTTGATGCCATGCCTCACTCAAATCTTTCCTTTTTTTGTATACATAGTAAGATACAAGTAATAAAATTATTACTAAAAGTAGAGAAAAGAAATAGACAATAGATGAATTATAGAGCATGCTATCCTGTTGAAGACTAGTCCTTATATAGAAATGAGAACTAGATGTTGGAATAATGCAAGAGATTTGATCCTTGAAAATAATCAAGATGGAAAACTATTCCAAGAATAAATTGACACCGCATTGATTCCTTCATCTCCACCCATCGAAAGCTTAATAAATGAGAGAACTTTTGAGACTTCCAACCACTTTTGGAATAATATTTCCTATTAAATGCTAGAAGAAAATTTAATCTAGCAGCATTAACCACAATTAATAACTCTTGCATCATCTTTATTACATTAATCCAGCCATGCCTATGTCAAAATGAACTCTAGATCAATTTTTGAGCAAGCTATTGCAAGATCTTTTAGTTGACTCACTTATGTATACTGACTTATTCCAACAAATATTATTGTCATATATTTAAATTAGAACACTGAAAATATCTCCCCTTTTGATGGATGACAACACATTATAATAGTCAACTTTCCTATTGAATTTACTAAAGTATTTAGGTTTGTCTGCTCCCTCTGTATAGTTAAGTTCCTGCAAATGTATGTTTAGATTTTCTTGCTCTCCCCATGTATAATTGCATTTGTGGAAAAATGTCTTTAGATTTTTCTGTTCCCCCTCCATAGTTACAGTCTTACCCTCCTTTTCATGATGGATAGTTCATGACAAAAGTTTACAAATAAGTAGTCTTTTTTTCTCTGTTTATGGCATCAATAGAAAAATGTCAGCTCAAAAAAATTCATGATAAAAGACTCTGATGATAATTCCAGAAAAGTCATTTATTATTTAATCAAGCATTAACACACTACAATTGACAATTTTTAAGACAAACATTCATAGCAAAAGCATACAAGAAGAGAATTTTAGTTCATAGTATCTCCTTGAATTAGGTATATGACAGTGTTCACTGTGTCTTACTTCATAACATCAAACTTGAATTCAATTAATTCCATCAACCTTTATCTACTGGTGGTGATTTTTATTGCTATTTTGGCAGCTTCCTTAATCACAGAATCTAGCAACAGCCGAATCTTTGCAACATCACTACATGTTTCCTTAATGTTTTCTTTCACAGGCTCCATGTGAAATTGAGTGGATAGTTGAATATCCTTAAATGTTTCTATATTATCATCAATGAGATTCAAAATCCCAAGTACATTAGATAAATATTCAGAATGAGCATAAGTCTTAGAGATGACACGAGCAACATTTTTATTTTTTAGAATCCACGAAGTATCAAAGAAAACATAACCCATATTAGCAAATGCTTTTGGGTTATAGAATTATATGATAATGAGAGAAGGTATATCAAAAATATTAACTTTGTTTTCTTTGAGGACTTTAGAAATAACCATCCTATATAGTAGAAAGGAAGGATCAACAGAAACTTCAATCGTGTGATTTGTGATAAGAGAAGACAAATAAAACTGTTTCTTGGCAACCAAATAGTAAGTCAGAAATATTTGATGAAAGGATAATATAGAGAGAGAATAAGCATGAGGAAATAGTGTAATTTAAAAAATGTGAGCAATAATTTGGGGTTCAAAAGATAGATTTGAGAGATCTAGTTAGGAGAAGGAATAGTCATCCAGAAAGAGGAATTTCTTAGATTGCTCAAAGAATATGTCAAGGTCAGAAGGAATATCATCCACCAAGGTTAGAAGAAGACCAGAACACTTAATATTAAATATGTAACCAAAGACTATAGGACTGATAAATGTACATACTCTGATGATAGAGGTTTCAAATACATTATTCCCAGTGAGATAAGAGTAGCATATAAAATACAAACTAGAGCTCATAGAAGGGTGTACAAGAGAAGAGATTTCCTATCTTTGAAATGTAAACACATCTCTAATGCTGTAGAAAATAGATAATTGAAAATCAAGATCCATAATTTCTGTGTGAATAAGAGTTAGGTAACTCAGCGAAGAGAATATACCAACATTGTTAGGAACCCACAAATGAATATTTTCCAGGACAATTTTTGCAATAACCTTTCCTTTATATTTTGAGTCAACAGAAAGAGATCCAATAAGAAATTATTTGGTGGTATGATTCAAGGTTGAAGAGTTCAAAAAATGAGACTCTTATAATTAAACATCAGAGAGGAAAACAAATAGATTTTCTCCTTTTTAAGGCTTCTAGGACTCCTTCTTACAGGAGAGGTGAAGATCATTTGGAAGGGATCCATTTGAAGGAGAATGAGAACCAGGATGAAAAATAAGATAGTTATATAGATAGATTTAGAAAGCTGAAAGGAACTACCGGAACAGAAAAAGAAGTGATAAAAGGAGAAACTAAGAGTTTGAAGAACTTTGGAAAAGTAAGACATTAAACACATTTGAGAACAATGGGTAGAAAGACTATTGGAAAACATAGAGAATTTTCAGCATTTCAAAGCATTTAAGAGAATAGCATATCAGATATGAATAACATCAAAATACCTTTCTTGTAATCATAATATAATTAAGATATTGATACTAGGAATTATCGTAGTTAAACTCAAATAAAGAGAGAAGTGCTTTCCAAGGAGAACTTCTTGAAAACCACCTCAAACCAACTCACTATTTTTCTTAATATTGAATGGGAATCTCTTATAATATGTTTCTTTAAACCTCATCCAACTTACATAGTGCATATATGATTACTTTGAGATCATTGCAAAGAATATTGGAGTTGAATTCCTCTTTAAATAGTCGACTTACGTTGCGATATTCATAAGTTCATGACTGATATGATTTTCAAAATAATTGACTTAGTATCTAATATTTTGAGAATTTCACGATTAGAGATCCATGTATCTCAGTAACATCTCTTATTTGACATAAAGATCTTTCAAAATATTTAGACTAATTTTTCTTTTTTACAGAAGTTTTTTTGGTTCTTCATGATTAGGATTGTATGTTTAAATATGGGTATCCATACCCATTGTTGAGAATTAAAAAGAGCAAAATCTGTAATTATTATATGTATGACCAATATTTATATAATAATAACAAGATTAAGGAAACATTCTATGATTATTACTTTTGATAGATGAACTGCCAGCATAATAAACTATCTGAGTGGAAAAATATATTTGACTCTTGCTACTAGTTAAACAATAAAAGGAATCCAAAAAGTCACGAACTATTTTCTTACCAGTATTTTTATAAGGAGTAGACTAGAGGATTTTTTCTATGTTTGTAACTCATTCTTAAGTTCAAAAATTTCATCTTCAAGCAGATCTTTTTCAACAATAGTTACTTTTAATTTTACTTCTAACTCTCATTTTAAAAGATTTTTGAGGTCATTATAAATACATTTTGGATTAGTGACAACATGATACAATAATTATTTTAATTGATCACATTTATGACATATAAAGGATCTTATCATGCTTGTTTCTTTAATGGCCATGAAACACATGTCTGGGAATTTTTTTGTTCATCTTCAGATATGTCTTCGTCACTCCAGATACCGAGTGCTTTATTCTTTGAGTGAATCTTTTGAGAATCATTTATTAATTTAGGGTAATTTGTAAAAAAGTGTACATATCTTCCACATTCATAATATTTAACATTGTTATCCGTTTGTTCTGAGTTGTTTTTTCTTTGGAATAAGTTGACTTGTTTCTTCTTTTGAATCTCGTTCTTTGAAGATTTTCTATTACTAATATAGTGATAAGAACTACTTCATCTTCTTTGATGTCCCTTTTTTATCATCTATCTCTTCAGTTTCTTTGAAAGCAACCACCTTCTTCTGATTCTCATCTTGATTTTTTTTGTTTAAATGATCTTTTTCAAAAGAAATAAGATCTCCCATGAGTTCTTCATAGGTGAGAATTTTAATGTTCATGCACTCACTATCTAGAACTTTAACATGCCATTGTGCAAGAAGACTTCTATGAATTCTTACGATTTGATCAGTCACAAGATAGAACTTGCCTGCATCTTTGAGTTCTCTGATGATTTTACTAAATCATGCACACATTTCCTCTACTGATTCTCATTCCTTTATTTCAAATAGCTTATCTTCATGTACTATTAGACTCATGTTAGTTTTTTTGAATTTGTCAGTTCCTTCATATGTGACTTTGAGTTTATCCCATGTTTCTTTTGCAGTTTCACAGCTAGATATTTTCACATATTCTTCTCCACCAATAGAGTGGAATTTTTTTTGGGGGTTTTAAGTTTGTGTATATGATCTCCATTTTCTCATTTGAGTAGTTTTCTAATAATGGAATAATTTTAATTGTAGTCCCATCATCATTTATATGTTTATGTAAATAGGAAAGTCATTGAGTTTTATGACTCTTTAAGCCTTGACATCACATGATTTTATAACAGTTTCTTATATTCCATTGTGAAAAATATTTCCTAGTGAAATAATAAGGTCTTGACATATGTTGCCTCTTGAAAAAAAAAATCTCCAGAAATATGTTGAGCCATGATCTTTACTTACTTGTTGTTATGTAATGAATGTCAAACCTTTATTTGATACCAATTGAAAGTGTAAGAGAGGGGGTAAATTGCAAATTTTTCTTTCCTTAGTCAACTTTCATATAGACTCCGTAGAGTCCAATGAAGTAAGAACTTTAACCTATCTGATGCTTCTTCGACCATTGTTACTGTAGTTTAATGAATATCCACTATAAGTAAAGTGCAGAAGGGGAAATCAAAGCACAATATTTTTATATTGATTTGGGCTCAATGTAAGCCTTAATCCAATCCCTTTAAGTTACAAGAGGATTCGATTATTTTAAACTATTACAACTCAACTAAGTCTACACAAAACTCAATTTTACAATGATAACAAAACTGGCTGATCATACATAAGAGTTCAACCTTACAATCTGTTAAGCCTACACAAGAACTCAACCTTACGAATCTGCTAAGACTACAAAAGAATTTAGATCACACTCTTTTCTCTCAAATGTTTTTATGTTATGCCTCACTCGAATTTTTCCTCTTTTTTGGTATATATATTAAAACACAAGGTAATATAATGCTTAGTAAAGATAGAGCAAAAAAAGAGGTACTAAAGGACTTATAGAGCATTCCTATCTTCTTGAAGACTTGTTCTTTATATAAATATGAGAACTAGCATTGGTTTCCCTTCCAAAAATCAAAGATATTTGATCATTGGAAAAAAACAAAATAAAAAACTATTTTCAAGAATAAAATTGACACCGCATTGGTTCTTTTTGTTCCACCCATTGAGAACTTAATAAATGAGAAATATTTTCATAGTTCCAACCACTTTTTGAATAATATTTCCTACTAACGGTTATTATAATATTTAAAATCAGCAGCATTACCCAAAATCAATTACTCTTGCATTATCTTCATTTCTTTGATCTAGTATGAACAGGTTTATGTCAAAATGACTGGTGTGATCAATCTTTTGAGAAAGATATTGAAAGGTCTTTTAGTTGACTCACTTATACATCTTGAATTGTTCCAAAAAAATATTGTTTTCATATATTTAAGTTCAAACACTAATAAACACTTTCCAATTTAGGGTGATAAGTTAATCGAGCACCCAAAACAAGCTGGGATGCCTTGTGAACAAACCAGCAGTCCTGCTAACCCAAACTCAATGTTATAGAGCTGAGGTAAACATCAAAGTTTTAATCAAATTCTCTAATATCTTAAAGTTGGCCAAAGTCAAACGTCCAGCTCTAATTCAGCTGTTATCTCGCCTAATAGCCTAAAAATCTATCTGGAGCTCTGAATCCAATTCAAGGGTCCTTATAGACCAAATTCCACATTTTAGAGATAAATTAATTATCAAAATATTTCATCACAAGTTCGTCTTCAATAAGTGTTGACTAAAGTCAACTATAGCTAAGGCTATGGCTCTAAAATAGGGGAAACTAGTATAAAAACTAACCGAACATCTAGGAAATTGAATTACTAGTCCCACCAAGTCATAAATAACTTAGAATAGCTACAGGAAAGCTTTAGGCACAAAAATTCACAAGAGAAAAAAATGACCTAGAGGATCATTACAAAGCCTAAGATTAGTGGTGCGTGTGAAAGGTCATTAGAATGCAAAAAAAAAAAAAAAAAAAAAAAGAAAAAAAATTGAAAAATATATATATTTTTGATTGATCTATGTGAAAAAGAATAAAAAATGAAGCAGTGAGATAAAAAATAAAGGAGGATGAATAAGAAAACTTAGGAATCAAAAAGTTGAACAATGATGAAAAGTTGAAGAGATTGAAATTGCATTGCTAGATGTAGAATTTTAGAAGGAATCGAGTCACTTACGTTAATATGTAATCTCCGCCTTGACCCAAGCCTATATTATCACCTAAAAGTCCTATTTTTATAGTTTGTGCATTTGAATTAGTGGTGAACTACATAAAGAGAAAGCATATGGTTCTACCTGTGTGTATGTGAGTAAGTTTGTGAGCGACAGAGTGATTTTTTCCAATCTTGACATCTCATGTGTTTATTATTTCTATTGTTAAGCAAGGGATATTTTATGTGTTAGGGCACTTTAAATCTTGATGAAAGTAATAGGTGTTGTTTATAACTAGAAAGGATGAGAAAGGTAAATGGCATAGTTAAAATAAGGTAATTATTAAGGTTTCGTTGTAAATACTGGAGTGGTTGATTGGTTTTAATTTGGCTAATGCTTTGTGTCAACTTGAAATAGAAAAGACTTTTTAAAAAGAATGTGAATTGGTATTGTATCATAAAGATATTCAGTGGCGCCAATTCATACCATTTTTTGTTTTTTTATTCAATAGAAATATTGGTGAAGCTTTTTTTTTAGTTGAGTAAATTCTTTGGTTGATTAAATACTTTTATTTAGGGGTGTAAAATTGGGTGGTTGGGTTAAATTTGGGTGGATCAAAATGGGTCAAGACAACAAATGAGTCAATACCCAACCCAAACCAAATATGCTTGGGTCAAAATGGGTTATAACCCAACTAGTTCTTTTTTTACTAAATTTTAGTTGTTTTATTTATTCTTTTAAAATAATTTAGAACTTGTAAAATTAATATTTTAATTATTGTGACTACATATAACATAAAATTTTTAAAAGGTGCTTTTATAATAAATTGACCAAATTTCACATGATTAACCTATAGGTAGACATAGCGGTAGTAGATCTCATGGTACATCTTCCATAGTAGCACCAATATCTCATCCAGTTTAGCTGGGCACATATTCTAGCAGTGGTTCTAGCTAACTCCAAAATTGGTTATCGCCATTAGTTCTTGATAAGATCAATGGAAGTCCACAGATGTGGTCACAAATATGTTACGCGTCTACTCTATCAATGTTTATGCATTGTTAGTGTAATGACCCTCATGGTCATTTATGATAAATACAAAAAGTTTTATATTCTAGAGAATTTCAGTAGTTTCCCTAAGTCATTTATGAATTGATGGGACTGATAGTTCGGATCCCTAGTAACTCGGTTGAGAAATATCTCAATTTCCCTATTTTAGAGCCTAAAATTAAGTACTCGTTGACCAAAGTCAACTTCCCTTCAAGACGAGCTTAGAATAAAATTCTGACAGTTTTGTAAGCTCCAGAATTCCAAACAAAGTCCGACTTGACCTTAAGTTTGGGTATTATTTTCCAACACTTTTTCCGTGTTTTCTCTCATCTACTAGTGAAAATTTCCTTAGAAAAACCTCCCAAAGTTCATACAAAATTCCTTGAAGGTTGCGCACATCATCATCATCTTCGGTAAGTAATTTCTTACGCTAAAATTCATTAAATCTAGAGCTTTTCCTCCATTAATGCCCAAATCATGAACTCTTGATTCCTTCCATTATATTTGAAGTTATATAATAATTCCTTGCTCCTTAGGGTTATTATTCATGGTAGTAATGTTTCCTTTTTAAAATTCAACTTATAAATTCATAAAGTTCGATTCTTTAGTCCTTATTATACTCAATCTTCTATGGGCTATTCAAGGGTCTTCCCTTATTTGAATTGTACTCAATTTTGTAGAACAAGTTCCTAGTAATATCAGAAACCTCATGGCTATGTTTATTTCTTTCCGACAAGCCGGCCCAGAAACCCCCATTTTAGGCCCAGTTTGGAACTTAACATAAAATATACTGTTAGACTCATATTAACATATACAATAGATTGACACAAGATTTTGATCATTTGAAGACCATTTGATATCAGTCAGGGTGCTATTCGTGAACTTGCAGCGCTTTATCGTTGGAGGATAGGTAAGCACCATGAGGCTATTTCTGGGCTTATAGATTTAATAACTGTACTAAATAACATCCGTGGGTTGGTTAGCTAGGTTGTATAGTAACCTTGTACCATTCATTCATTCGTTCCATGTTGACACTTATATGTTGGCACCCAAGTGATATGGGGCCCGTGACCTAGAAATTGATTAAAGATGCATGTTCAAGGCTTAGGATGTTGAGATTACTTGATCATATATTGATATGAATACTTGTTAAATGGTTGTGCAATCATAACACGAGAGGTTGGGCCTATGGCTCCGATGAGAGTGCATTGGGGCTTGGTCAGTATCACCACCTGATTATCGAGCCATAATGGCTAGAGGAAGATTTTGCTAATAAAGATGGGAAATGACATAGAGCAATAAATAGTAACATTCTAATAATAATATAAGTAATTTCTTTTACTATTTTAGACTCGGCATTATATCGAGCACCCGTTAATACTATTTTCACTTATTTTAGTCCAGGATTTACCCCTGGCACTGGGAAATATCTATTTTCTAATAAATGTTGGGACTTAAGACTGACTCCGTTCGGCAGTGAGTACAGCCACTGGGACTTGAGTCCATCATCGTATGGTAGTGAGTATAGTTTTTTGACACATATGGTACTACTGCTTATGGAAACATTATGATAACTAATTTATTGAGGACTTTTGGTGATATAATGATATACAAGACTTGTACGCCTTGATTTTCTGATAACGACTTGATGATACTATTGATATGAGGCACGAGATGCCAAACTTGAGATATTGCTGATGACGGCTTAATGACACTAGTGATATGAGGCACGAGATGCCGGGCTTGAGATCATTATGGTTTTGAGATTTGGAATGTGAGGTTCTAATGACATTCATGTGTGTGTTTACTTTTTTGCACTTGTTTTCTTTAGTGTACCCCTGGTAGTATGGTGACGCCTACATGTGAGCGAGTTTCTATGTATGCTACACTTCTTTCTAAGGGACTTGTCAACTTTTATTTTCTTTAATTTGTTATTCCTATTACTGCTTAGTTGTCATTTTTTGGTAAATTACTACTTCATGTTATGTGGGCATTTGTGCCTCACGCTCTTATCCAGTCGCATACTCTTTTACATTAGGTTACCGGTATACCGTCCATATTCTCCTTCTATATTCTTTGATTCCTATTTATTGCATTATTACTCACATATATTGTTGCAAGGATTTTGGGTATATTTTACTTCATTGCTTGAGATCCTGTTATGCAATTAGCTAGTGGTACATGTCAATTTGTATTTTATTCTTAATTGCGCAACTAGCTTTCCTTTCTTTTCTAATTGCTTCTATGACCTTGTTATTATATTCTGCTATTTACTACTTTTATTATTGTTATGTGCCTAGTGGGCCCTCGAATCCTACTTGGTATAAGTTGCTTTGACAACTTATACTCATACTATACTTGCACATGTGCTGATCCGAGTATAGGTTCTCGATCGTGATTACCGCCAGCTATTCATGCAGTTTATATTCCTTCGGAGATTCAGGGTGAGATTGGTGTCCAACTTTTACTTACTTCTTATTGGATTCGACATTTGTATTTGATCTCCATGTATTTCGGAGACAGTTGTATTTGATCTACTTTTGGATTTCTTGTTTCTGTACCAAGTGGTTTGTTTGACACTGATACTGGGTTTTAGGGAATTTATTTTGGTTCTTTAAACATCTGCATTTATTACCTTTTGATTGTTTTCACTTTGTGCTTTCCACATTTGATATAGTAGTCTTCTGCATCGATTACGAACTA
>JBDJHY010200158.1:0-11634 GCA_039654485.1 Withania somnifera | reverse complement strand
GTAATTTCGAGCTTGTGTAGGGCTAGCAGGACATTTTGTGATCCTTGACTGTGATTGTGCTCATATCGTTCATACATTTCATCATTGTGTTAGAGATATTCTTATTCATTGGTTCCTACTATTTTATGGTCAAGAGCCCCATATTGATGATTTTAGAACCTTACCTGGCCTTGTTGAGCCCGTTTACATATATTGATTGGATTCTGGGGCCTATTTTTGTATATTTCTGACTTGTATTACTTTAAGATTTTGATAATGGAAGTTTAGCATAGATATTTTGATATGATCACAAAGTTTTTTATATTACCATCTAATACTAATATGAAATTGATTTTTAAGTGGACTTTTTATTAAAATAAATTATTTTATGATTTTCTTAATTTATTCAAGACTCGATTGTCGATTGGACGCCCAGTCTTACTATTTTAGTCCATGCCTTAAAACCTGGCATAGAGTACATGACCGTACTGACACTTATAGCTTCAAACTGATGTCGGACGCAGAGTATAATCCACTACCTAATTTTTTTCCTGGTCATAACTGGGCATGGATACTGAGTTCTTGACTACTTTAGACTCGGTTACGGTTGGTAACCTATATGTGAGACCTGATACAATCAAGCTCTGTTACCATATACAGTGATCTATTTTGATAATTACTAGTATACGGGGTGAATCCCTACCATGGATCCTATTAGCTCTGGCCAAGTACTTAGGCGATCGAGGGAGGGGTATATGGTGGAGTAGTAGGTATACGGGAATAGTTCCTTCCATGAGTTCCATCCTACCGTGACTATGACCTTTCGGAGGAGGAGCATACATATTTACTTTACCATGCTTGATGTTTGTATTACTTTCTGCACTTGTTTTCTTGGTTGAAAACCTTCTGGTGGGATGGGACGCCAATAGGTTGAGTGTGACTACTTGTATCTATCTGTTTGTTTCTCTCTATCTCTTATTTATAACCGTTATTTGGTAGTACCTAAACTGCCTTTGCTAGTAAACTGCCATTTATGTATGGGTTGCGGTGGATTATGAATTCTTTCATCGTCTTTATTGAGGTTATCGGTACAACTCCCTTATTTATTCTCCTTACTTATTATTTGTTGCAAGGACTCAGGTACGCTTTCATTCTTTATCTGAGTTCTTGCATTGCTGCGATTAGCTAGTTCCATTATTTGTTCCCTGTTGTCTCTATTTATCCTTAACTAGCATTACTTTCCTATACTTGTCCTATTTTATTTCTATGAAGTATCTCTTTACTATATTCTATTAACTTCTTTATTTATTGTATGAGATCAATCGGCTCATGAAGCATACTAGGCCCCCGTTGTGTTTGGTATCATAATACACTTCTGCATCTTCCTGGTGTAGATACAAGTACGCGTGTTCATTGTTGATTCCAGATTGTGCTGATACTCTATTGCTGAGGTAGATGATCACTCCTAGGTCAGCATCTGCTCTTTTACCTTTCTTATTATCTATTCCTATTATTGGTTTCTAAAAAAGATGATGTACCTTCATTATCAGACTTTGTATTTATTCTCTTAGAGGCTTATGTACTAGTTTGCCAAGTTTTGGGGGGTTTTCTTATATTATACTAGATTTCCACATGTTCTATCCTTATTTATACTTTTATATTCCACTTTTATTTATTACTTTCACTTTTCATATTTTTTGGGTGGTTCTCCTACGGTTGGATGTAGGTGCCCTCATGATCCGAGAAATCGGGTCATAACACTTAAATAATAATAGCTAGTTAATCAGGTAAACCAATAACTACAACATGTATAACAAAGCTAGTCAACCGACTTATAGAAAGTAAGCATAAAGTTTCACTTTCCAAGTAAATATCAAGCAGAGAATACACGTCAATCCATATCTCAATGACACACAAGAGAACTCAAGTCTCATTAGCAATCCTTTTTGGATATTTCTTGAAGTGTGTAAATTCAATTTTTAGAACTTGGGATCACTTCTTTGAGATTATTCATTGAGTGCATCACTTCATTTCAATTTGTTACCAATTCTGTTATTATTATTATTAACACGTGCATATTAAAAGCCACTAACGCATAAGCGTCAATATGATACCGAATATAATAACAGCCATAAAAGGCATAAACATTGGTACAATATTGAATATAGTAACAGCCATAAAGGCATAAACATCAGTATGATACTGAATATAATAACATCTATAAACTTAAGAATCACATCTTTCCACTTTCGATTCACTAATCATATTCTTCTCTCACTTTCAACCCTTATCAAGGTATATCACGACCTTCTTATTTCAAGGCATAATTTCGTATATCATTAATTTAGCCTCTCATTGGCATAATCCAATCACTGAACATTATTATAACTTCAGCCTCTCACGGGCATAATTAAATATGTAAACATTATTATCGATTTGTCCTTTCATGGACATCACTCCAAAAATAGAGCATATTTATCAACACCAAGCAAGAATATTATAGAGTAAGTCATAATACAACAGTTAAATGTATGAGTCACTATTGGGCCTTTCAACACTCATTAATTATTAGAATATAACTACTTCCTCGAATACCACAATTTGGAGTCTAACATCACCACTCATAACTAGCTAATTCAAGCCTATCATTATCTATATCTCTTCCTACAAAATATAATACTCACATTCGTTCAAGCCATCTAACCCTTGGACATCACCACCATCACTATAAAATCGGTATTCGTCTACAATAGGTGCACTCGTATTCGAGGCTTCCCCCTTGTATATATTCCCACGGAGCGATAAGAAAATAGAAAATCATCTCATTCTCCTAACCACTTTATTGGACAATATAAATGTAACATATTAACACTATAATATCTCAAATAGGTTCATCAATAGAACTGCTAGAAATATAATATCATCATAACTCTATTCACAACAATCCCTTTTGGGTAATATAACATATAATATTACAAATATAACATCATTAATCAATAACATAGTTTTGGGATCAATACCATGCTTTCTCCCACTAATTATGTGTTATGAATATATAAAATAACATAATCTTCTCCCCATTTAACTTAGCATACCTGGACGCCAAGCTTTTGGAAGAAGCAAGCCATAACAAGGATGTTATTTTCCTTTCCTACATGCATTGGAATGATCAATCATATAAAAATTTAGGAATCATAAGAGTATATAAAAATTACCCTTCAAACAACAATATTGGAGATTCAAACCTACTAGTTCTACCATTCATTTAGGTCTATATCTCCCCCAAGTTTAATTAACCATTGACTAGTTCTTTCAAGCCTAACCCATCTCTATTAATGAAGTTTTGATGCTAAAGTTCTCACCTTTATGGGATTCAAGATTCTAGCCGACAAAAATATATAATCTAGTTTAATAATTTCATGCTAGAAACTATTATTTTGACAATATAAAATCAAGTCTAGGTGTTATCAAGAATACTCATAAGCTTCCCCAATATCTACCATGGGAGGTCTTTCTAATGATTCTAACTGTTAAAGAATTAAAAAACAAAGAAGATGATGGAAAAATTTACCCCAACGAAGAAATTTCACTCTAAACCTTGGAAAATCACATCTCTAGGGTTGGGAGATGAAAATTTAGAGTTTAGGGGATAAAATCCGTCAAAACTAACTTATAACTGATGGAATTACCACTACGGCAGAGCCGCTGCAGCTCTAAAACTATTCCATCCCAATAATTCTTAGTAAAATTGATCATAACGTTTTACGCCGACCTTGGATTGATGAAAGATTTAAAAAATTTCAAATAGGACTCATAGAAATTGAACTTTTATAGGTTATGGATCCCGTAACTCCTTATATTATAGGAGTTATAGTAATTTGAAGTTGACCCTGGTAGAAACTCATTTCGAAACTCATCAGTAAGAAAGTTTTCAACTTAAATTTGTGCTAGGGATGTTGTACGACCTTTATTCACACCTAATTAAATTTAAACTAAATAATTGACATTAGTACTCATGAATAATTAAATTCATTGAGTTTGAGTTTATATAAACACATTGGAAGGCTTAAATCTTAGCTAGAAATCTTGAGGTGGCAATAATTGCTATGTTGCACTCAAGATCATTTTGAAGAATGAAAATTGCATTTTTTCATGAATTTAACATGGATAATTAGTAACGACAAAATGGGTCCTTACACAATAATACTCTAACTAGAAATTACAAGTAATCTACCAATAATAACTTGATGATAATATCAATTTAACTAGAAACTTCAAGTAAGCTACCCCAAAGAGCATGAAAAATAATGACCTAACTACAACCTAACAAGCCCCCATAAGCCTATAAGGTACGAATACAAAACAAAATAACCCAACCGCCCACCATAAGTACAGTGGATACAGAAAACAAGCTAAACTACCTACAAGACAGAGCATAAGGATAAATAAGTATGAATGTTTTCCATGAAATACATTATGAAATGGATGTCAAACAAGGTTGTATACTCCTCCACGAGAACATATAGCTCATAAAGGTAGGACCCATAGGGGACTCAAATCGTATACCTCACCTAGACTCAAACAAGGTCTAAGAATGAAAAGAAATAGTGTCAAATGCTAGACTCAAACTAGGACTAAAATAGTCCATTTTCCCTTTTAAAATCCAAAGTTTAATAAAAGTTCCTCAGATTCGATATTTATCCAAAACAATACTTTTTGGACCAAAATACCGATGTATCATAAGTATGAAGCCACAACGACACATAAAAAAGTAAAATTAACCAAGTTACCTCCCTAATACCTAGCCCATATACAAATGCCAATGTAATCCAAAACCACCACATCAAGAAAGAAGTCTGTACAAGGATAACCGATCTGATGGAACTAATAAGTCATAAATCCCTAAGGATCTTGACCTAAATAAAGCTATTAAAGTTAGGCTAAGACTTATAAGGTTAAACCTAAAAGACTACCAGACATCCTATACTAAGCCCAAGAGGAAACAACTATCTAAACTAAATTTGACAATACAACTCTACTCTATGGCCATTAAGCAAATGAATAAAGTCATAAATATCTAAATAAAGTGTATCGTAACCTCAAGATCACACAAAACAATTAGAAAATCATCATATGTGTACCTTAGAAGATCCAAGTCCAAAAGTAGGTAAGTCATAATTTATTTAGAGGCCAAGCAATATGCTCACAATCACTGTACTATAGATTTTCTCTTCTGAGAAGCTTTACGATTCCACCTCACTATCAAGAGAATAATTTATATATCAATATAAGAATAATAAAACCCATATTGAAAATTAACACTTTAATCCAAAAACTAATTCAAATATAGACACTGTAGATCATTTCTCAAAACTAAAATAGAAGTCACAATTATGCTCCTTACGAGGTAAGTAATGCATACCTAAAATTTGGATGAAGAAGGAGCTCTATTCTGACCTCAGTTGGTCCAAAAAGGCTAAATTTAATCTAAAGAATTTAAAGCTCCAATCAGAAATCAAAGATTGAATTTGAGCGGACTAGCAAGGGAATTCATATATGAATAGAATGGACTCACCCAACGAAGAAATTACAATGAAAGACTATATTTTCAAATATTT
Organism: Withania somnifera; assembly: GCA_039654485.1. Taxonomy (NCBI): domain Eukaryota; kingdom Viridiplantae; phylum Streptophyta; class Magnoliopsida; order Solanales; family Solanaceae; genus Withania; species Withania somnifera. Next base: position 6,037 of record JBDJHY010200158.1, on the reverse strand, counting down.
CAAACACTTATAATAAATTAAGGAAAAGGACCCCCTTAAAAAACTCAATGATTATCGCACCTACGAGCAAGAGGTCAAAGGAACAATGGCATAAGGGTGGAAAAAGGACTCCAAGGGAGGAGATCGCCCACGTTATCCTCCAGGGGAAGACAAGGGATCACAGTGGCGACTTCGCAGGGGAAGACCCCTTTCGACCTCCACTTCAATCACAGGGGTGGCTAACCCGCCACAAGAGGGATATCACATTGGAGAGTCAAACTTTAAAGGGGTAGATACACAAGTAACTTCTATAACAGCAGTTGGAGATAAACATCCCAAACTTGAGTGCACCACTGAAACACACATGGATCATAAAAAACACAAATGAAATATGTTATCTAACTGAAAATGGAATTTTGGTTATAATGGAATTGTCAAAGTATCCATATGAGGTCGTCTTATTGAAATGTTGACCGAAGTTAACACTTTCTAGAAATGAAAATAACAGTCCAACTGAGTACCCAAAATAAGTTCAGATGCCACGAGACCCAATAGAAGGTCATACTAACCCAAAATCGATATTTACAGTTGATAAAATTTTCATAAGTTGAATATAATGCTTCTATCTCCAAAAGTTGATCAAAGTTAAAGTTCTAGCTCCCAACTCACTATCATCTCATCTACTAGCCCAAAAACCCAACCAATATCCCCAAACTTAAACAAAGGGCCCACATAGACCAAAATCATCCTCTGAAGCTAATAAAACTATTGGAATTCAATTCGAAGCACATGTTCTATGAATGTTGACTAAAGTTAATTACTTTTAAAGACAATTCTCTAAAATAATAAAATTGACATAAAACTCAAATGAACTATGTCGGTACTAAACTACTGATCCTAGAAAGTTACAAATGACTTGGGGAAGATATATGAAAGTTCTAACATAAGAAACATATGAAAATAATAGAAGTGACTTGAACGATCATTACAAAGTCCACTACTAAAAGGAATTTTATACCAGTAGGAGTCTTATCATTATATAAGACTAACACTTTTTCTCTTCTCTCTCCCTAGGGAATTAAAGAGATAGTTGAATGCTAAGACACAAAATTCTATCACAACTTAGAGTGACCTAGAAAGAAGTTTCTAACTTGATTCTTCCCTTATGGAACGACATCTAGATTGAGGAGAAAATTCTAAGATTTATCAAAAAGTATATGGAAAGTCTATATCAAGCATGAGAACACATTACAACTCTCATCGGAGATTTCCCATACCATTATCAATCTAATCAAGTGATGGTACATATATTAATAAAAAGTATTAACCTTACACCAAAATCGTATTATACTCTGCAGTAGGTAGTCAAGCCCTTGAAAAGACATACAATGAGTTGTTCATCCTCGTCAATATATTTCCTTAGAGTAATGCAAAATTGAATATGGATAGAAATAGAGTGATAGTAAAGAAGGCTATAGGTATAATAGATATTAATGGGTACACAACCTTAACAACTCAGTTATCAACCTTACAAAATCAGATCAACATGCACTTCAGTAAGTTCAATGTGGGTCAACCTCAATCCTAAGTAAATGTTGTACAATCAAACCAATCTTTGTGTGAGATTTTTAGAGATGACCATTTATCTGAGGTATATGGAGCTAACCATGATTTTATAATTTTTTTAGGTAATGCCCAGCGAGGGGGCAATCAAAGCTATGGTAACATTTACAACCCAAACTAGTAGAACCACTTGAATTTTAGTTGGGTGGGAATCAAAATAAGTAAACAAATAAACTACAAACAACAACAAGTTAATCAAGAACCCAACTAGTCAAATACTATAGAAGAAGTATTCTCACAACCCAAAATCTTAGGTTATGATGTCACTTATGATAACCCTCTAATAGGTAAGTCGAACTCATAGCCTAGAACACAAATAATGGTATAATAAGAGAAAGAGACCAGCCAAAACAATTGAATACAAATATAAATACAAAATTAGGAAGTAAGGAACAAATACAAAATAAACCCCCAAGACATAGTAACAATAGGTCCAAGATCCACTACATACAAAACAAGTATTAAATATATGTAATATATACAAAAATTTCTTCGAATATACAAAATAAGACTAGTCTAAAAAGTAAAAAGAGTTTGATCAATTTAGGTTGATGAGAGATCACCTTATGTCTTTGATCAAAAGTTCGTCATAAGGAAGGAATCAATAAGGATGACTTGTACTAGAATCTGCATTAGGAAAAGATATAGAAGTTTAGTATAAGTACCAACAGTATGTGGTACTCAGTAGGAATCATAGGAAAATCGAGCTCAAATAAGATATAAATACTAAAAAGTGTGAATATAAACTGAGGTTATATAAAAAAGGGCCAAAAAGAAAATTGTAGGTCAAATAAAAATGAGAAGGAAGTAGAAGAAAATTGCCTTAGTAACATGGTAATAGTACTCTAACCAGAGAATACAAGGAAGCCTTCTACGATAATCATATGATAATCTAACTGGAGAATACAAGTAAGCCATCTAAGACAATGTGCTAATCATCCAGATAGAGAATATAAGTAAATTAATACAAACAATATAATAATGAAAATCAAACTAGAGCTAACCAAATCCTTATAAGCTCAAAAGGAACATATAATAGAAAATAAAACCCAACCACTCCCTATAAGCATGGTGAACACAAATAATATGTATAATGTCATGAAACGCAGTATGAAATGAATGCCATGTACAACAATACCATATGCTACTCCTTCAGTACTTAAGGATCATAAAGCCAAGGCTCATGGATGAGTCAAACAGTATAACTCGCCTAGACTCAAACCGGTCTAAAGAATATGAAGAGAAATTTTAGGTGCTCGGACTCAAATTGGGACTAAAATAGTGTACTATAGTCATATCAGGTGCCTGAATTGAAACTGGGACTAAAATGGTCTATTTTACCCTTTTTACAACTAAAGGCTAATAAAGGTTCCACAAATTTCATTTTTGATCTCAAAATAATATTCTTAGGCCAAAATGCCAATGTATCATGAATGTGAAGCCACAATAAGCATAGTAAAGCAAAAGGACCGCTGAAATATAAAATAACCTTGAAATAGAATGAAGGTTATCCAAGAGTAGACTAGACTACTAAACTACTATCAAACCACAAAGCCCCAGGGAATATGAATTAAGTCAAGAAACTATCCAACCTAAAGCTACCCCTAACAACTACCTAGTATCCTAAACTAAGCATAAAGGAAAAACTATCCAAATTAGGGATGTATAATATAATTCAACTCAAAGACCAATAAAAAGTTAGACAAAATCATAGATACCTAAGTAAAGCATCTCTGAACCTCAATGTCCCACCAAATATTAGAAAATCAACATACTATACCACAGAAAAGCTAAGTATAAAGGTATATAAGTTGTAACCTACCTAGAGGACTGTAATAACCTTCATGGTCATTTATGAGAATTACATGGTATTTTGTGTTCTAGATCTTTCTAGTACTTGCTAATGGTTATTTATGACATGCTGTGACTGATATTCTAGTTTCACTAGTGGCTTGGTTGAGATTTATCTCACTTTGCCTATTTTAGAGCCTAAAACAAAGTACTCATTGACTTTAGTCAAATTTTCTTCAAGACAAGCTTAGAATTAAATTTTGATAGTTTCATTAGCTGTAGAGTGGCGAATAAAGTCTAAATGGACCTTCATTTCATGTTTTAGGGTGTTCATTTTGAGTTTGTACTATATTTTGGTTTTTCACTTTATTAAGGTCTAATGTGGATCTTGGGTGGCCTTTTGATGTACGGAGTGTCTTAATGAAATCTGAATGCTTCCATCAGCTTAGGAATTAATGTTAGGCTAGTAAGTGTATTGGTTTATTTATCGGGATATTCAGTGTAATTTTGAGTACCCAGGTGGATTAGTGCGAATTCGGTATTTCTTGGTTTTAGGGGTCATTTTGCTTAAATGACCTCGGTTGGTCATTTTGATGATTCCATTAGATATTGAATATCATTTCCATGACATTTACGTATTTGATTTATTGAAATTGGACTCATAATGCTCAATCTAGACACATGAAATTGCATGCATAGACCGCCCCAGCAAGGGGTTAGGTATAAACTGCAAGGTCGCCTCAATGACCTTGGTGTTAGCTAATGACCTAAGGGATGCTCCTGTGAAGGAAGTCCTAGAGACAAAGTGTCATCCAACCACCCATTTTCTTCCCCAGCGACCCTGCACCGTCGACCCTAATTTCGCCCCTACTAGAATTGTAGAAACTATAAATAACTGCACACCTTCAGTTTATTCTTTTCACAAAGTTTATTTCTGTTATTTCTCTCAATTTTTGTGGTAATTCTCTGTGGAAAATTCATCAAGTGTTATATAAAATATCCCCAAATGTTTCCCTCGTCTTTCCCCACCCTCGGGAAGTCTCTTTCCTTATTAATTTGATGAAAATTGGTTTCCTCCATTGATGACCAAACAACTAAAAATTTAGGATTTCTGGTTATATTCGGGTCTAATGAGTTGATTCTCATTCTTTGAATCATTTTATGTCGTAGCTAGTGTTCCCTTGTTAAATCTCCGAGTTAATCCCGTAAAGTATGAACCTTTGACCTTTTGTAATCAAATCTGTATTGGGTTGTTTTGAAGCCCTTCCTGCACTCAAATTGTGCTTATTTTTTAAGCACGAGTTCCTGTTGATTCTAGGAACCCCGTGGTGGAGTTTGTTTTTGATTTCGGCGAGCAAGGCCCGTGGGCCCATTTTAGGCCTACTTTAGAACTTAGTATAAATTATATATTTAGACTCGTATTGAATCCTGGATTCTTATTATTTGAGTTTTAGAGCAGTTGGAGAACATTTGTTACTAGTTGAGTTGATATTTGAGATTTTTAGGACTTTGTTCTTCGGACGACAAGTAGGCTTCGTGGGGCTATCTCTAGGTATAAACTTTGATAATTGTACTAAATAGCATCCGCGGGTTGGATTTTTAGGTTGTTACTGTATAATTGGATCAGTTCTTCATTCCATCCCTAATTTGTTCCCTATATTATGATATGTGTAATTCAATGCCTATGACTTAGTATTAGCCTCGTGATGGCTTTAGGGTGACTCTGGAAGTAATAGAATGCTGATGCGTGGGTTGGATTTGTCTTTTGCCCTCGGGTTTTTCCTATTTTATTGTTCTACTAGATGTAGCTTAATTATGCCTGCACACGACATAGGTTGGCTATAAATATAGATGGTTCTGATGTGTTGTGCATTATTTTTATGAACAATTGAGCCACAGGCTCTATTTTAAGAGTTCATTAGGGTTGGGGCATGTATCATCACTTGATTTTGATGTCGTGGAGGCTAGATACTAATAATACAAATAATAATGGATAATGGCATAACATATGATAACTTGGAATATTCTGATAATAATACAAGTCAAAGGACCTTTTAACCACTTTAGACTCGACAGTGTGCCGAGCACCAGTATTACTATTTTCACTTGTTTTAGACCAAGATTCATACCTTAGATTGAGAAATATCATTTGATGAGCTAATGTTGGGACTTGAGTCCGACTATGTTTGGCAGTGAGTACAGTTGCTGGCACTTGAGTCCATCATCATATGGCAGTGAGTACAACTTGTTGGACATTTATCACACCTATTGGCTTGAAGACTTTGATGATACTTGTTCCCTTAAGGATGTTGGTGATATCACTCTATTGAGACATTGGAATCATAACTTACCGAGGTTACAGCTTGATAATACTATTGATATGAGGCATTGGATTCTAGATTATGAGACCTTTAAGGCATTGTGACTTGAGATGTGAGATTATGATGACGTTAGAGATTGTACGTGGTGGGCATACCTCTATGGACCTTGCCTCTGGGATACAATGATTGGAGAAGGGGTATATGATGGAGTAGGGATATACGCGAATTAGGATTAGCCTTCCATGGATCCTTCCTGCTGGGCCTACAGGTAACGGAGGAGGAACATACGTATGACTTGTTAATTCATGGTGTGTTTTTACTCT
>JBDJHY010200148.1:0-11634 GCA_039654485.1 Withania somnifera | reverse complement strand
CCCCAACTTTTATCCATTAATGGAGGAAAAATTAGGAAAATAAGGAAGAAGAAGAGAAAGGAAACTCACCTAATCCGTGAAGAATTATTGAAGAATGTTGATAATAACTTCCTTGGCCTTAGAATGGGGTTGGGAAGGGTTTTTTCTTTGAAATGGAGGTTATTCACATTTTTGGGTGAATAAAAAAGTACCCAGCTGCTGCTGGGCACTTAAATAATTACCAGGAATTTTCCTTCATCACAATCGCGTGTACTAGGCCACGATCGCGTAGTGTATTGGAAATGTGCATTGAGATCACATGGCCAGGTCTGCAATCACATAGAGTCAGTTCATTTCTTCATCGAGATCACATGAGAAAGGCTCACGATCACAAGAGGAACATGACATTGCACTAGCTGCAGTCACACTGCATTTTTCAAATTTTGCGTCCTGGGTTTCGGGGATCAAACGGTGTCTAATTCTTACAAACCAAATACATAAACAACATGGAAATGACATTCTAGATTCAAAGAAATCAACTAAACTAAATTTCGAGGTCTTTTACTCAAAATGACCCCTCAAACCAAAAGGGCCAAAACAAGCATCTTTCCGCCAACACCCCGAAACTGCAACGATAAGCACGAAAATTAAACCAATACCTCACCTAGCCTAATTTTATCATTCCGGAGCTGCTGGAAGCATTAGAATTTCAATCTGACACTCCAAACATTGACTTACCACTCTAGCTCCACTTTTAGGCTTTAACTTAGCTAAATTCTACAAATTCATATAACTTGCAAGAGAAACCTCCAAAACACAAACTTTAACAAATCAATGGAATATCTACACCTCTTCCTATATAAGGCTTCATATAGAGCCATCTGTATGCTTTCTGGTAATTGTTATTATAAGAAAATTCAACCAAATCAAGGTGGTCATCCTTATTCCCTTTAAAATCTAGCACATACGCTCTTAGCATATCCTCCTAGGTATAAATAGTATGCTCAACCTAAATGTCAGTATAAGGATGGCAAGCTATGCTAAGATTCACCCGAGTACCGATACCTTTCTGAAATGACTTCCAAAACTGAGAGGTAAAATGGGTACCTCTATCTGAAATGACGGACAAAGGAGTACCATAGAACTTCACAACTTCCTGAATGGACAATAGCATAATCCTCTATTGTATATGAAGTCTTAACAACAAAAAAGTGGTCTAACTTGGTCATCATATCCACACATCTAATGCAGTCATTCTATCTATGAGTACGAGGCAAACCTACAATAAAGTCCATGTTCACGACTTCCTACTTTCATGTAGGAATCTCAAACTCCTGGGGTCATACCTCCGAGTTTCTGATGTTCTACCTTCACTCGCTGATATCTGCTATGTCTCTGTTCATGCCATTCCACCAATATACTTGTCTTAAGAGAGAGTATATTTTGGTGGAATTAGGGTGAATTGAATACATGGAACTATGGGATTCATTCATAATTCTCTGTGGTAGACCATACACGTTGGGAACCCATAGTCGACCCTAAAATCGAAGCACACTATCTCCCCCTTGGGAGAAAGCCTCAATTTACTTTGCAAGATAAACTTCTTTGAGCTTTATCAATATAGGGTTACTACTTTGGTTTTCCTTTACGTCCACTACCAGGGATGACTCTAATACTTTATGGACCAACACACTACCATCATCTGCATCAACCATACAAACACCTAATCGAGAAAGCCAATGAACATATTTAACCAACTCATTCTTCTCGCACTCAACATAGGCCACACTACCTATAGATAGTCAGCTCAAGGCATCAATAACTACATTTGCCTTACACGGATGATAGAGTTCACTTATTTCATAGTCATTCAGGAATTCAACCATCATCCCTTGAGAAGTTTGAACTCCTTTTGGGTAAACGCATACTACAAACTCTCATGGTCCGCGAACATATATATGTTGGTACCATATAGTGTCTCCAGATCTTTAGAGCAAAAATGATTGCTGCTAACTCAAGGTCATGAATGGGGTAATTTTTCTCATGAGTTTTAAGATGCTTGGATGCATAAGCTATCACTTTACCATTATGCATAAAAACACAACCTAGTCCAACTCTGGAGTCATCATAATAGACTACAAAGCCATCTATATCTCACATCTATCTGAAAGCTTCATTGTAACTTCCCCTTCTTCTGAGTTAGCCTGGTCAAAGGTGAAGCTATGGAGGAAAAACCCTTCAAAAAACCTCCTATAATATCTGGATAAACCCAAAAAACTCTGAATATATGAAGGAGAAGTGGGCCTCAGGCTCTCCTTAGTTTCACAAGCCTTTGTCATTGTTAGTCAACTAAGTAGGGCCTTTTACTTTTTGTTTAAACAACTCATTCTCATTATCTTTAATAAGTAAAGTAGGCAAACCTATAGGTCCTTAGTAGAGTTGACAAAAAAGAAGGAGCCAGTTAAAAAAAAGCAAATCTTTCCATTTTTATTATACCAGGCCAATTATTTACTGCATTTATTTTTTGGGAATTTAAGTGGATACCATCGCCAGATACTACATGGCCTAAAAAAGCAACTGACCTCAATGAAAATTCACACTTATAAAACTTTGCATACAACTGTCGGTCCTGAATGGTCTACAAGATGACCCTTAAATGGTCTGCATGCTATGCCTCACTTCTGGAGTGGGCTAAAATATCATCAATGAATATGATCACGAACATGTCCAAGTACTGCTTGAACACCCTGTTCATCAGAACCATAAAAGCTGTAGGAGCATTTGTCATTCCAAATGACATAACCACATATTCAAAATGACCATACCATGTCCTAAAGGTTGTCTTCAGTATGTCATACTCTCTAGCTTTGAGATGATGATACCCCGATCTAAGGTCTATTTTAGAAAAACATCTAGCCCCTGAAGCTGGTCAAACATGTAATCAGTTTTGGGAATAGGATATTTGTTTTTGATAGTGACCTTGTTCAACTGACGATAGTCTATACACATTCTGAGTGACCCATCTTCTTATGTATGAATAGAACTGGCATGCCATATGGGGACACATTGGGACTGATAAAACCTTTGTCTAAGAGGTCTTTTAACTAATCCTTTATTTCCTTGAGCTCAACTGGTGCCATTCTTTACGTCGGAATAGATATCGGCTGAGTATCTAGAAAGAGATCTATTTAGACGTTTATCTCCCTATCTGGAGGGACCTCGAGTAGATCATTAGGAAAGACAATTGGGGACTCACATACGACTGGGACTGACTAAAGAGTTGGGGTATTGGACTTAGTATCCTCAACCCAAACAGGATGATAAATTCATCCTTTAGAGATAAACTTTTTGTCTATAAGGTTAGAGATGAAATGACCCATAGGGACTTAACGGCTACCCCTCCATTCTAAGACTAGCTCATTAGGGAACTAGAACTTGACCACCTAGGTCCTGCAATAAACTAAAACATAGCATGAATGAAGCCAATCCATGCCTAAGACAATGTCGTAATCTATCATGTCAAGCTCGAATAGATCAACTGACGTGATCTTATGGAGGACTGAGATTGCACAATTTTCATAAACTCTATCTACTATGGCAAAGTCACCTAGGGTGGAACTGAGAAAGATTCTAAAATAGTTTCAAGACTGACTCCAAATTTTACAGCAACATAAGGAGTACCAAATGATAAGGTAGCCCCTTGATCTAATAAATCATAAATATCATAAGAATGAACTTAAAGCATACCAGTGAGAACATATGGGGAGTCTTATTGATCCCAAGAAAACTAAGTACAGAGAGGCGATTTTGGCGCTAGCCACCAACAACATTAGAATTTTCCCCTGCTGAGTTGGGTGACTTGTTGTAGCTGCCAAAGTGGTGGACTGAGTTTGGTTTATTCCCCCACCCTGCCTAGCTAAGGGGAAACCCCTCACTTGGTGACCCATCTATCCACCTCCAAAACTTCCTCTCTAACTTAAAAGATACTTTCCTGGATATTTCTTGCCACACCTACTGCAAGTAGGGTGGGTACGCCCCCTGTAACACTACCCTAAGATTGAGTGCTCGGAGCCTTACCCCTACGGTCATTCCGAGGTATAAATGATTGAGATAGAACACTAGATGATGAATGGTCTGGCACTATAGTCCTCTATTGGAAGTTAGACCTATCTTGACCCCCGATCCCTCTGCTGGGTGGACTCAGTGTTCCTAGTCTTTGACCTATTATTACGATATTATTCTCTTATGTTCTCTCTATCTCCCTTGATATGCTCTAAGTGAACCATGAGTCTAACTATATACATATCCCTAATAAACATTGCAAACCTACCCTTATTCATCAAAGGGGGAGTGAGTCCATTCACAAACATACTAATCCTACTCCTCATATCTGCAACCATGTCGGGAGCATACCTAGACAATTAAGTAAACTTAAGGCCATATTCTGCCACACTTATGGAGCCCTTCTCCAAATTCAAAAACTCTTCGACCTTAGCTTCCTTATTTTCCCAGGGAAAGAACCGCCCCAAAAAAGCTTCCTCGAACACAGCCCAAACCACAGACACATCATCTGCTCCCTTATTTTTCTTCCACTGGTCAAATCAAATTCTGGCCCTATTTTTTTGCTAATATGCAGCTAACTCCACACTGTCTTCCAAGTACTTCTTGAACCTCTCTTATGAAATTCTTGGGATCCTCTCCCAACTTAGACCCAAAGAATTTTGAAGGGTTAAGTCGAAAGAACTCCTAAGTATGGAAGTATTAGGGGCACCCTACAGAGATGCTGGTCCTCCCCTTTGTTGGATAACCTAGGATACGACTTTCTGGGCCAATAACTGGATGGTATTTTTGAATTTTGCATTTTTGACGTTATCATCATTTAGAGGTGGAGACTAAGAAATAGGCCCCTCTGGAGAAACTATGGGATTCTATCCCTAATTATTAGCCCTAGCTCCAAATCGAGTTTGAACACCTCTTTCTTGGGAGGTATATTCTGCACACGTGTAAAGCATAAATTAGAGGATTTTAAGGTTAGGCTCTGTGGCACAATTGAGAGGGATAAAGAAGGGAAACTTGTTCCTAAAATGCTTCGTAGCCTCTCCCATATAAGTGGGATGCGCTTTACACCCATAAAGGGACTCTACTAAACACGTCTTTCGGACACCTTAGGATTCTTGAACCTTGTGCTCTAATACCAAGTTTGTCATTCCACGAGTCTACACTCTGGATGGGACACGATACAGAGAACCCCGAAGGACTCTCAACTAACCCTGTGTATCTAACATGAGTACTAACCATACATAAAATAGAGAGAAACCACATTATAAATTCAATTGAACCAACTGGATATATTAATAGAATTTGAACTTAACAGGAATAGTAATGAATCCAACATAACTGAATATTGGACATATTTTTGAAAGCCTCTACTGACTAAAATATGACTGGCTAGAACAAGTCTCTAGCTAAAAATAGGAGTACTGGTACTGAAAGGAAATATAAGATAAACTAAAGGAGATAGGTGACAGTTAGGAAGACATCTTGGCCTCAGGTCATGAGGACTCACCACTGAGACTCTACTGAAAGGAGATCCGAAGCTAGCCATAAATGTAAGATGGATGGCCTAAATCTACATGGTTAGTGTAGGCAAAAAAGTATGTATCAATACTTACAAAATGTACTGAGTATGTAGGCATAAACGATGTATAAATACTAAATCTAGCAACAAAAATCCTAAAATAGGAAATTGAAATACATGTGTAACATGGAACTGAGTTGTATGATAAGAAATGGATAAAGACTATGCATCATGCTAAATCATGAAACTAGAAACCAATGACTCACATTTATTGAATACATGCTTCAAAAGCTAATCATCATACTAATATTGAAAATACTTACTTTATTATAAGCTGAGAAGTCATGTAATATGATTTATATAATGTAGAACTAATAGCTAAAAATAGGTGGTAGATTCTCTTAACCGACATGTAACCATGTGCGTGACTCATGGAGGCCAACTTATAACCCATTGGTAAGGCCCCCTATACCCAGCTAAAGGTATATGGTTTGGATGATGTGGATCCACTATTTGATAACTGAACCTTATCAAGATAAAATCCTAAGGTGGAGACCTAGTTTTGGGATAAGAGCTTTCTAGAACCCGTAACCACTCGGTGCTAGATACTACTTCCAAAATGAAACACTATCTGCTCATATTGTATTAAAGTATACTAGTAAAATAATATTTTAATTAAGAATGTACTAGTCATACTGAATTAAACTGAGTTTGTGATCATTTAGGTCCTGAAATACTAAATGTGCTTAAATTAAGCTTGAAAACTGATATTTATCCTAATATGTGATCAAAAGATCAAAACATACTGAGGATTGCTACAAATAGCCTAAAAACTGTCCTTTTATGCATACTTAGAAAATAATTGAAAATACTGAATAAGACATATAAATCATGCTTAAAACTAATACAGACTGAGTACTAACTTATAGCAATGAGGAAATATGGGCAATAACTGAATTCTTATTCAAAAGGGAAAATCTTTCATGAGAAATTGAACTAAAAACTGAAATCATGCTTATATACTTTATACACTTTAAAGTTGATAAAGTTATGAACTTTAGTAAAACTGAGTAGTGACATGTGAACATGAAGGAACTTAGATAATGTATAAATTCTATGTAAAAAAGGGGGAATCTTTCATGATATAACTTGTAATAACATGACTATGAACATAAGATCATTATTCAATACTGAATATCGAACATAGGAATAAACTTGGGTAAGAACCCTAACCATAAAATCATGTAATCTTAACTTGAAAACTTGTAAATTGGGGAGGAGAGTGAAACTAAACTCTCTCATTGAATACTCACATACCTAAAAAGGAGAAAATCCTTGATAAAAAATTGAGATTTTGCCTTTGGAGATGGAGAGTCTTTCCCTTATCCCATAAGAGAGTTATTGCATTCTAGTTTGAAGACTTGAAAGTGTAAGTGTAGAATGAGGGACTTTAGGGGTTAAATCCCTACTAAATCTATCTGGTAAGAGCCTAAAAGATATAGTATTGTAGTTACTTGGGTTGGAAAATTACCCCCGTGCCTCTTTTAAAATGGAGTAACAAAAACACTCCTGGGAACTTAACCTCGCACCGCGAGGTATATTGAACAGAGAGCCCCCACACTAAATACTGTGACCAGGGGCTTAAGTGACTACTTTAAGCCCACGATGCGAGGTTTATCTAGTGACTTTGACCTCGCGTCACAGGATTTAATACTCGAGTGGAATTTTCGCTAAAAATACCATGCATGCAATTAAAGTCCATTCTATACAATGCATGGGTCTAAATTTTTATCTTCGGAGTTATATCTGCTAGGAACTAAGAAGCATCGGTAAGAATATCACGGTATTACCATGATGCGAGTACGAGACCTTACATATTTTCAGCTAGTAGATGAGATTAAGGCAAATATATCATTATATTTTACGAGCATGCTGAAAGAAATGGAATAGATGTATACAATTAAATGTACAAAGACTGAGCATGATACAAGACATAAAAAAAACTTTTACTTACAAGGTCCTTTTAACCAATCATTAGGGGAGACTTATGTGATCTTAATCATCCCTAGGTTCAACCTGTTTCTTTCAAAATGTTCTCTTGACAATGCCTTAGTAAATATATCAGCAATATGTTCTTCAGTGGTATAGAAATTCATATAAATAACTTTTTTTTTCTATATTGTCCCTCAAAATGTGATGTCTTATGTAAATGTGCTTTGTTCTTTTGTGTTGCACCGGGTTCTTAGCAATGTTTATGGTACTCATATTGTCATAAAAAATATTAGGACACATTCAATAATTATTCCAAAATAACTAATCCATAGAAGTTGTGAACAAGATGCAACAACCACATATTCTACTTCGGAAATAGACAAGACCATAGGATTCTGCTTCTTTGTTGCCCAAGAGAGCAAACAAGAACCCAAGAAGTGAGCAATCCCAGTAGTACTCTTTCTATCAACTAAGTAACTAGTGGTTGGTTGTCGCGATCGCAATGCATAGCGTATTCCAGTGACTTAAAAATCACTAAAACTTGATTTTTCCCCCATTTGTCATTTTTGGACCTTGCAAACTAATATTAGAGTATTTTCAAAGATAGATTTCAAGGAAAAACTATTAGGTAAGCTTTTTAATCATTGGTGCTTCATTGTCCATTAATTATTTCATGATTTTAACATCAAAATTATTGTTTTCAAAGTCTAAATTTGGGAATTTTTGGAGAAAACCTTGATTTGGTACTTTTGACTTTTGAAGACCAATTTCTACTCCATTTTCAATCAAAATTTCATTTTTGAGATCCTTAGATCATGCATAAAATATTTTTTGAAAAAAATTCCAGATTTACCATTATGCATCGGTTTTGACTTTTGGGGGTGATTTTGGACCTGATTTCAAAAATAGAAATATGGGTATCATTCTTCATATTTTCTCATGCTTAATCTATAGAGTTCGGAGAAGGAAAGGCTCCTGTTTTAACTTGAGTTCTTCACTTTAAGACAAGTGGAGGTTCTTGACTCTTCTACAAAGTATTTTGGATGTTTATGTGCTAGTTTCTTGTAATTAAGAGTGATGTAGAATAATTGGAAGTGTCCGTGTAGGTGAAGTAATGAGTATTCCTGGGACACCAGAGTTAGGCATGCGGAATTAAAAATAAAGGAACAAAAATGATTATAAATTCATTGATTATGTGATTTTTCGTAATGAGTTGAGATTATTGTGTTGCCTTGAGATATGCCCAAATTTTATTACTTGTATTTGTTGCCTCCTTACTTGATTTATTCTCTTGAGTGTCCTTAGTTAAATGTATATGATACTTATTTGATGCTATGACTATGAGCGACCTTGTTGATTTATCGGGTGATATTGACATCTTTCCATGACATGCATACAATATTTCTCATTCATTAATGCATATTGATCATTAACATAGAAGCATAGTTTTTTAGGCACGTGATGATATGATTTTAAAGGCAAGGGATGAGGTGTGATTTTCAGCATTTTCATTATATATAAATGAAAAAAAGACAAAGAAGATTATGATATGAAAGGCAAGGACTGATGTGCGATTTCCGTCATTATCATGATATTGATATATGATTTGAAAAGCAAGGGTTGATGTGTTATTTCTAGTATTGCTAGATGAAATCTGAAATAAAACAAGGACCGATGTGCTATTTCTTGTATTGATATAACACATTCATATGAGGGTTAGGTATGTGGTTTGTTCATTGCATTGCATCACACATACCTTGTTTTGATACATACGATTGAGTTCATGCATAGTTAACATGAAGTACTGATTTTCTTTACATTATGTTGATATTGAATTACTCCCTCTTTCTGGTTTTGGATGACATTATGAGCTGAGATGGCCAATTGGTGATGTTATTGGACTTGTCATATATGGACTAGATGAGATAAGATTCACTTTTATCTTAGTGAAATTCAAGTGAGAAAGCCTCCTGAATTTGATGAACATAATAGGAAAGACTGATGTTCAGGGTAATGATTATAGAGTGGCTATGTGATGATTTACATTGGTCTCATTTCAAAATCCATCCCATTAATCCATTCTTCAGTACCTAGGATGTACCCTTCCTACATCGGGTGCATTTATGTGTTAGGAATTGACATGGATGTTAGACTTGAGTAGTGTTCCCTTTACCTTGGCCTATTTCTTTTAGAATCTATTCCACAAGTCCATTTCTCGATACCAAGATGTACCCTTCACGCCGCGGGTGGACTTGTGTATTGGGGACTGATGTAGATGTCGATGGACTTCACTCCCTGAGTTTATAGTATAACTAGTGGGATTTTCCCACGAGTCGTAAATAGACTTGAAAAAGGGAGGCCTCCACCTGGATAGACCAAAGGTGCGATTTTTGTACTTGATATGGTTTTGGATTAATTATTTATTGGTTTTGGTACTTTACTAGTTGAGATGCCTGATGAGGCGGTGTTGATACTTTATTCTTGGTGATATTTTGTGGGACTTTATTTTGATGTTTCATTTGTTGATTCAAGATTATTACTCTTGAATTTTGCTGAGTATTTTGATTTTACTACTGATATCCCCTCCACCTGTATATGTCCCTGGTTATGCTGTCTGGTTGCAAGTTAGTGTTATGGGATGATTATGGTGGTGCGTCACAATAGTTGGTGCTCTTCACCACTTTATTTTAGAGCCATCCAAGGATACTTGTTGAGTGCTGTTGTATTTTGGTACTCACCTTTTCTTTTCCACACTTTATATACGTGTGGACCCCAGAGCAGTTTGATTTGTCTCCTTGACCGGAACCCGAGACTTGAGTTTCAGAGCGTTTGAGGTAGCTGCTTTATCATCTGACAGACTCGACGAACTCCCTCACTTTTTTTTATTCTCTTTAAGGATTTTGAGACATTGAGACTTGTATATTTTATCGAATTGTATCTATTCTATTTAGGGGCTTGTACACAACGACTCTAAATTTTGGGATAGTTTATTAGGTTGGGTTTTTGCATTGTACTCTCTTCTTCTCCCAAATTCATTATTTCTTCTTTTATCCTTGTAGTTATGTTGAGGCTTACCTGTCTGGGTCGGAGTTAGAATTGGTGTCATTACTACTGAATTTTGAGTCGGGACATATTTCTTTCTAACCAGAGAAACCAAAATATGAATTGTCAAGAAGATCTATTGAATTCCTTCAGTGGATCTGCTAAACTATATTTTCTATTGCACTCTTTGAATCCCAAAATGGACAATCAGCTCAGTCCAATTGGTCGGTTTATAGAATGCAAAAGAAAACATTCTCAAAATGAGGCAAATGGCACTACAACCACCAAAATGACACTACAACCACCAAATGACACTACATTTCAATCACATATGTCCTAGGGTCAAACAGACCAATGATGAAAAATTAGAGGTGCACCATTTAATGAGGAATTGTAGTGCAACGAATAGAAGTTCAAGCCTCATAAATGAGAAGAAATTTACACTCTGGGATTGCCTAACAGTAAAAGCTAGTTTCTATAAAAAAATTTAAAGCCTCTTTCCAGCTCTGAGTACTACTTTGTGTCTTCTCCATCCTCGTATCATATACCTTGCCTCTAACATGACAACAACAACAACATATCATAATCCCACAAAGTGAGGATAGAATGTACCCAGACCTTACCCTACCTTAGAGGTAGAGAGGCTATTTCCAATAGACACTCGGTGCCTCTGATATTGCAAAATAAATAAGCATTTGGTATTGCTGGCACTGGCTCTGAGTTTTATCCCTTAAACGAAATCAAGGATGGACTTGCACCAAGACTAAGAATTAGATTCATTCTGTAACTTTGGGGAAAAAAACAAAATATTACATTATCTAAAGGTGATAGAAGTTGTTACCAATTCACATTCAAGGTTGCAACAAGCATAACTCTATAACAACCAGAAAACTTTTACAACTCTCAAGTATAAAAACAAATGAGATCCATACTTGTCATAAAGCTGAAAGTTGTTGCATTGCTTGCATTCAAAACAATTGGGTGCATGTATGCTGTAAATGAGATATAACAAAATCCCCCTCCATTGTTTCATGAAATGGACA
>JBDJHY010200114.1:0-21242 GCA_039654485.1 Withania somnifera | reverse complement strand
ATCAACAAACTGGAATCAACCAAGGATAGGGAGCAGAAGGCAGCTGGATCCTATTATTATTTGGATGATTAACCAGACAGGTTGCATCCATGATCCTTGCTTACATCATTCTATTGGCACCTTGATGTTAACAGAAGCTCCACTCTTCCCTTAGGTGCTAATCGATGATCATCACCAGCCTCCTGTGATTTAAATTAGACATACGTGTGACATGATTATTAGAGGTTGACGTCTCAGCAAACAGATAGATGATTGGGTGTCAGCAGAATGCTTTTGTTTCATTGTCGTTTTTTAATATGATTTTAGTAATTATTACTGGTGTTATGTACTCACAATGTAGTTGTATTCACCAATTTTGACTGCAGAGAAGAGTAGTTTCTCCTCGGATTTTTCATTTTGTATGGTGATGAATGAGGCATTTGATTTACTTGATGAAAGATGATAATTGGAGTGAAACTGTTTTTCAATTTAAGCCTAATGCTTTCGTCTTATGAGTTATTTTTCCTCTTATGCAGTAAGCAACCAGTGATTGTTCATCTTTCGTCTCCGTGTTATCTTTGTTTTTTCGAAATATCCCTCTTGATTTTTCTTCTTTTTAAAACGTGAGTTGTTTTATTTCTCTAAATAATTTCCAGCAGCAACTGGATATTGTTATCACCATTTATATTAACATTGAAAATTAATTTGCAGAGAAGTCGGACTAGTTAGGGAGTTCATTTTCTTGAAAACTGCTGATCCAAAGTAAGAAACACAACAACAATATATGATTAAGAAAATAATAGAAAAAGAGGAATCACTTCATTACCTACTACAAGCGCCTACTCTAATCAAACAACGGAAAGATGCTCATTATATTCCAAATGATATAGTGTATGCAAATCGTATCACTATCTCACAGTTGAGGTAGAAAATTTTGAATAGACTGTTAACTCAAGATAAAAGCTTAATTTTTGATCTTTATATATATTTTTAAATTTAAAATTACGTCTTTATTTAGTTAGAAATATGCCAGGTCATGTTCGTTCCAATATCAATTATCCTTTGATTCTGCACTTCATTAATATTTTCACAAAGTTAACAATTTTTATTGAAATTATCTTAATTAAAATAACAAGAACAATAAATTTTGTGCAATTTCAAAAGTTAGGTTTGGATAAAAATAAGAGTAATCAACTTTATTTCTATCTTACATAAAATAAACGTAGTAAACGTATGAAAAAACTCTCGCTCAACGGTATGCCGGAATAACAGCTGATGACTCCTTGTTTTTCAATTGACCCTACAATCATCCTTTATTTGGGTTTATAACAGTTTTTCTTTTTCCTCAAAAACATAGGACCAATAAATTACTACTATTTTCCTCTTTGCTTTAACTGCTAAATTACTAATAAAATTGTTCTTATCTATAAATTCCACCTTCTACCCCACAACCTTTAAACTGATGGATATTTAAAGAACCTAAGTGCTGACTATAATCCTTCATCTCAGCAATCACTCTTTAAAACTTTCTTTCTTAATAATAAGAAACTACCATATTCTGTATTTTTTCCTTCAACAAGGTGAGAAGCACTTTTTTGTTTGTTGCATTTGATTTTTATATTTTAGTTTGACAAAATATTTTTTTAACTTGGTTTTACTGTTTTTAATTTGAGGTGTCACAAGTAGCACTTAAATTATTATAAAGTTAAACAAATAATCACACACATCTTAGTGACAAATCTCACGCAATTTTGACATGTAGGATGCGGTGCATCTCACAGAATTTGACACGTATGTGTCTGGTTACTTATTTAACTTTATGATAATTTAAGTGCTTACTTATGTATACAAAAATTGAAAAATATAGATGCTAGCTGAGATAAAGTAAAAAAACACATTCAACTATTATTCCTTTAGTATTATGTGTGTCATGAGTATATCATTGAGATTGATCAACACGTTGAAATCAGTAATTTTCTAACCATATTCTTCTTATATTTTGGAAAATTGCCTTGTAACTAAAATCAGCACTGTATATTAGATAATAATTCTTCACAAATGATATACAGTCCTTAATTTTATAACATAATTGATATACAGATGCAGAAGATACAAATGGTTACAATTAATGTAATTCTTGCTCTCACCCTTTTGCTAATTGGAGAAGGCTGTACTCTCTCCTTCATATTCAATTTGTACGTATTTGAAGTTATAATGAAATTAATATGCAATAGCTAATAGTCATGTGTTTAATGTACATGCAGCTTATGGAGGTTCAACAAAACCATGTTTGAATGCAGGAGAGTGTCATGTTAACTGTGGTAAAGGTTCTCCAATTTGTGCACATAACACTTGTTTGTGTTGCAAATGTGATATGTACTTTCCACACACACCTAATAATAATGGAACCACTGATCAGATTACAGTAAAATTAGCTGCTTTGGCAAATCGCGTTTGTAGTGAAAAAAGTTGCAAGCCATGAAGGGTTGTTTTAAACTAGAAATACAATACTAACATTAGTTATAAAACCTTATGTACTGTACTGATTTCAACCTTTATTGAATAAATGACTATATAATCAACTTTGAGTTAATACTTTCAGTATGTTACAGTTTCATTGAAGATAGTCTTGGCACTTGTTTGCAATTTCACATATGTTTGGCTCTTTTGTTTTCATACGGTAATGGTGTTACCTCTTTGCCTATCAATATTCGAAGTGTCTCAAAGAAAGAAAACGTATATGATATTTATCATAGAGAGATAAAACATATGAATATTGATAGGCCGAGGAAAAACATGAACATACTTTTTTTGACAGAAAGACTCTCTCTCCCTCCCTCCCTCCCTCCCACAAATAAAAACATTATAAGTAGGATAATTCTTTAAATTTGATATGAACTGTATGTGTTTATGATTTTTATTTTAACATTACATGTATTATGTATGTATATGTATGTGCGTTGCATGCGCGTGTGTATACACACACACATACATATTTATGTTTTACTATCTCTTATTCTCTATATAAATAACGAGTCTTGATCTAAATGGTTCCAATTGAGCGGGACCAAAACAATGCATGTGGAGTACAAATTTAGGGATACGATGCAAGAGGCAGGCATGGAAGTGAAGCTTAACACACATGCTATTCATAAGAAAGACATTTTCTAGTATCTTGGGTCTATAATTCAGAAAAGTGAGAGCATCGACGATAATACACACATTGTATTGGTGCAGCATAGATGAAGTGGAGGCTTACCTCTAGAATCTTGTGTGATAAATAGATACCACCGAAACTTAAAAGTAAGTTTTCTAGAGTGATAGTTAGATTGACATTGTTGTATGTGGCGGAGTCTTGGCTAAATCAAAAACTCTCATGTTCAGAATACATATGTATATGTTGCTAAAATGAGGATGCTGGGTGGATATGCAGACATACTAGGAGTGATAATAGGAAATGGGGATATTCGGAATAAGATTTAAGTGACCTCCATGATGGATAGGATGAGGGAAGTATGATTGAAATGATTTGGACATGTAAAGAGGAGATGCGTAGACGCCCCAATGAGGAAGTGCGAGAAGTTAGACATAGCATGTAGAAGAAGAGGTAGAGGTAGGACAAAGAAGTATTAGGGAGAGGTAATTAGACATAACATGACACAACTTCAAATTATCGAGGACATGGACTTAGATAGGAGGGTGTGAAAAACACGTATTAGGGTAGAAAGTCAGTGTCATGTCCCGAGTCTACACCCTGGATGGAACATAGCACACAGAACCACAAAGTGACCCCGCGTGTGCTCTTGGACCTGACATGTACTAAACCTTACATAAAACACAACAGAAGCAATTTAATGAACAACTTACTAATGAAATACTATAGAAGTAAAAGATTTAAAATGTCACAATTCTGAATTATCTAAACATCAATTCTCTCTGAAAGCCATCTATTACTGTCTGATGGGATGCTGAGAAAAGTCTCCATCCAACAGAAAGAAACGTAATACATGAAATAAGAAAATGATTAGGAACAAATCTTAGTTCCCGAAATATAAGGATGCACCACTGTAGCTGAGATAGAAATAATCTAGTCAATCGCGAGTGAGAGAAAGGTTAGCCAAATCTGTATTATGAGACAATACGGACAAAATATGTGGTCACTACTTGAAATGTACTAAGTATGTAAGAATGGAACATAAAACATTAATAAGCATACATTGAGATAAACAAGTAACCAAACTGAACACATTGCTAAAATAAGATACACAACACCTACAAGTACTTAATAAGAGTTTAAGAAATGATTAAGCAAAAGAAACAAAATATACTAAGACCGACTTCAACAGTTTGAGTTAAAAGTTGATAAATAGAAATCTGTAAACACTAAATCTGACTCAAGCTGAACATAGTGGGAGGTTATCTAACCTACAGTAAACCGTTTGAGCAATTATAAAGTCTAGCCTGCTTACTAGCTGGTGGGTGTACTATACCCGGCCAAAGGTATAGGACTTGAAATTTTTGTGGATCCACTAGGTGAAACATACCTTATTGGATAATATCGTATAGGGTCACAGAGTTTCGGGGATAGGGCTATCTGAAACCTCAACCCGCTAGGTGCTAATACTACTCCTGAAATATGAACTCCGACTACTCCTGATCTTGATCAATGGGACTTATCTGAGTGCCCAAATGACCATGCAAAACTAAAGTTGATCGTCAAAATATGTTATTAGTTTATTTGACACTAGTTTCTTTTTATGTTCCTACAAAATATTGTCCGAGTCTGAAGTTTCAGGAGCTTTTAATGCATTTACTGAGCTGACTCTGACTAGGCTTAAATATTTATAAATCCATCAAAATATCAAGAGTTTGAAACTGAACAAGTTTTAAATCACGAATTCATATATAAAATCTAAAACACAATAACCATCATCATTAACTTATGGTACTATGCATAAAATTATGAAAAAACATGTGTTAACTTATAAAGGACATATACTATCATAGAAGGACATAAAATATCACAAGATTATGATTTTTTAACAAGAGATATATAATTGAAACTAAATCTGGCATGAATATCACGAACAAGGATAAACCTTAAAATTTTAGTTCACATTCTAGCCTGAAAAACATTAATGTTTTGGACACAATGATGGAAGGTAATTCTTGTTGAAGTTCCACGTACTCGGCTTGATGATTGAACTGTACTTATTGGAGGAAATTTTGTGTTCTTGAATTTGGAGATGAAAACCCTGGGTTTGAGAGAAGTTAATCAATTAGTTTCTGGTTGAGTCTGAGAGAGTCTAAAACAATAAGGTGTAACTGACATTTTGGGAGTACTTACACCCCCTCTTGGTATGGCATAAATGATATAATATTTGATTTAAAAGGCTAGGTAATTGACTGAACTTCCCCCTAAAAAACTGACTAAATCTGTAGGAGGCCACCCCATGACTCACCTTACGAGTCAGGTTATCCATATCACGACCATGGAGCCAAGTCATTGTATGCTTGATTGAAATTTTGAGTTCTTCTAGCAACTCAAGAGTACAAAGCACAAGCCGTGAAATCCACTTCACAAATTGTAGAGTGACTTGTAGGTTGGAAGGGAGAAATGTTGGACTTCGGGTTCAAGTCTCACGAGTCTACAATATGACTCGTGGTACTGACCTTATGAATCAAGAGGTTATTCATGGTTTGGGAGAAGAAGAATATGCTTCTTTCAAGATCTCACGAGTTGATAGTAGACTCGTGATATCCATATCACAAGTAGTGAGAAGCACTCGTGGGGGCTTGGGAATAAGTTTTGATTTTTTTCAAAGCTGATTCTTAGATTTCTAGGTTTGAATCAAGTATGGGGTATTATAATATCTCCCCCTTGGGATCATTCATCCTCGAGTGAAGAATGAGGTTGTGTCTGGAGTAAATTAATGCTGAAACTGACTCACAGAGTACTGGATATACACATGGCACTGACTGTACTGAAATAGGAATGAATAAGACACTAAATGAGTTTAACTAAAACTAACATAATAGATCATGCCTAGAACGAATGCATATATTACAATTTATATAGGTCTAACTTGTATAATGAAGCTCAATAAGGAAATAGTTGAAAAAAGAGGGCGATTACCTTAAAATAAACCAGTATTAGGAGATAATAGGTCTGGGTATCTAGTCAACATGTATGTGTTTACTTCCCATGTATCTCCCTCAACTGACTGATTCCTCCGAAGGACCTTGACTGAAGCTACTTTCTTATTTTTGAGTTTGCACACTTGTCGGTATAAGAACTAAAATGGTACTTCCTTATAAGTAAGATTGTGCTGCACCCCAATATCCTTCACTAGCACTATCATGGAAGGATCACTGAGGCACTTTTTCAATAAGGACATATGAAAAAATATATGTACAACTGCTAACTCTGTTGGAAGGTGTAACTCATATATCACATTACCAATCCTCCTACTAATCTAATAGGGAACGATATACCGGGGATGGAGCTTCCCCTTATTCCCAAACCTCATCACATGTTTCATAGGATAAACCTTTAAAAATACCAAGAATCAAACTCAAATTCTATTTCCTTCTCCTCACATTTGTATATGACTTTTGCCTACTCTGGTTGGTCTTTAATCTTTTTCTGATGTTCTAAACTTTCTGCATAGCCTCATAGACTGAATCTGGCCCTACCATAATAGCCCTACTTACCTCAAACTAGCCAATGAGATATCTACACCTCCTCTCATAAAGAGCCTCAAAAGAAGCCATCTGGATGCTGCAATAATAACTATTGTTATATGAAAAGTCTATCAAATGCAAGTGATCATCTAAATCATCTCAACATATCTTACAAAGTTTGAATGGTTCGCTCTTCCTGGGCATCTGTGGATGAGAAGCTTTGCTAAGGTGAACTTGGGTACCTAGGACCTTCTGAAATAAATTCTAAACTAAATGGAAAATTGATTACCTCAATCTAATTCAATAGAAAATGAAACACCATGTATTTTGTCTAGTACTTTGTATATTTTGTCTATCTCTGTAAGGTACAACTTACCGTAGCTCTCTACTGAATAGTTTTATCTAACTATCAGGAATGAGATAACTTAGTCATTTTGTCTATAATCACCCATATGAAACCATGCTGCTTTTGAGTATTGAGGTGGACCTATTATAGAATCCATATTTATTACCTCCTATTTCTAAGTAGGAACATCAATTCTTTGGGTCACAGCCCCTGGTCGATAGTGCTAAACTTTAACTTGCTAGACGTTGGGACACTTAGACATAAAATCATCTATGTCCCTCTTCATTCTATTCAACCAATAAACTTTCCTCTAGTCTCTATACATTTTTGTGGAACCCTTATGAAAGGATTATTTGAAAATATGAACCTATGATAAAATATTACATCCTGAGTCTACAACCTGGATGAGACCTGGAGCTCAGAACCTACAAGTGGGCATAAGCTATCCCTTGGAATATACACCTGGTTACAGACTCAGAATACAATAGAAGCATAACGGGCATGATAAGTAATGACGAAAAGTTTAACTAATAAAGGCCCAACTATCTCCTAATTTTCAAATACAAGAATCAAAGCAATAGACTATAAAACTGACTACATCATCAGTGTTTGAAACCTCTATTAGCATAGACCAGGTTGCTGAGATAAAACCCAGTCAACTCTCAAACTAAAGGTCTACACAATGTAATATGAAATAAATAAGTAATAATTCTAGACCTCGAATCTAAAAGGACTCACCAAGATGCATACTGAACGAACTCTTATCTCGCCACGTGGATGAGGAGGAAGGCCTAGCTCTCCATTATTCACAATGTAGACAAGAAATATGTTAAGTGGTAGTAAATATACTAAGTAAATAAGAGCACACTAATAAATCATGCAACAGAAGTTTCTCTTAACTGACATAAATCATGCTATGAGCAACATGAAGCCCAGTGTCCTAAGCCCCACTTTGAAAATAATCCACTCTAGCTTGCCATAGTTAGAGCTATACTATGAATCTAGGATCCTCAAAAGTACATAAAGGTAAACCAACACCGACAACAGAGTTTATGGGATTGGATTACACTAAATTGAATCACTCGGTGCTAAATAGTCCTTCAAAGATATGCACTGTGCTCATATTCATAAAAAATTTCAAAAGAACATATCTAGATGCTAGAGTTTAAAGATAGTTGAGTCGGAGCCCCTTATTTTAGATCATAATGTGTTTCTAAATTCATGAGTTTAAATGATTCATAAGAGTTCCATGTAACTAAATTCATCATGCTTGTAAAAAGTATTCAAGGGTTCAATTATGCTAAAAGTAATGTCATATTCATGAGGATGAAATATAATCAGGGTGATATATGAAACTTAGGCATGATTATCTTAATTAAACTTGTGGACTCAATACTATTATAAAAATTATAACTTGAGTTTGAACCTTATAATCATAATACTTGAAGAATTTGTTGAAAACAGAGATTCAAGAATGAAGGTGGAAGTAACCTTCACTAAAGACCCACATACTTGAAGGGGAGAAAACCAGATTTTGACCTTGAAGAAAACCCTAAGCATAGATGAAACTGTTCTTTTCTTTGCTTTGTTTCTGTCTGTAGTTCCTTTTCTTTGCTATGTTTTTTTTCATGTAGTTTTAAAATGTTGGAAAAATAAGAGAAAACACTTAGGGTGCTGTTTATACTCCATGAGGAAAACATAAAACGACTGATTAAATGTGTAAATGGGTTAGGAGAAATTATCAAAATACCCCTGAGAAATAATCAAAACCATGGAAAATTGATTTTTCATGGGCCAGTTCATAGGCTGTGAACTGGTTCCACAATTCATAGATCACGTCATAGAAAAGAGCTCAATATTTTAAGGTCCTGATTTGGGTTTACAAATCAATAGTATGAATCATAGACTCATTCCATGACTCGTGTAGCCAATCATGAAATGGAAGGTTAGCTAGGTAATTTCCATGAATGGGTTCACTACTCATGGACCCATTCCACAAATCGCAGACTTATTCATGGAATTAAGATCCACTATCCGATGTACTAGATTAATTTCACGAATTGAAAAATAACCCATAAAACTTTTTCACGGTCTATTTGAGTTGATGTTTGAGCACTTAACAAGAATGGTTTTAGACTGGTTTCACAGGAAATAGTATGGTCTGTGAAACCATTACATGGTCTATAACTGGGGTCTTGAATCATGAGTTTTTTTTACAATAATTTGCATGACTAGTTTACAGCTCGTGACTCATTCCACAAGTTGTAAACCCGTCGTGAAAATTAAATTGGTGCAAAATTTTGAGTTTTTAGCATTTCTTTTTGGATATCAATAGCACGACTAAGTATTAAGCTTAAATTTGTTTTAGGTATTACAATATCTGCCCTTGAGATTATTCTTCCTTGAATGAAGACAGAAACCAAGTTTAAAATGAACTGACTAGCTTGCTAGGTTGACTAAGTACAAAGCATGATTCAAATATGGCATGAACAGACTTGGCACAAAATCATAAACATGGAAGCAATAACAACCGAATCTAAGCATGGAAATAAAAGAGAAAATCTAGGATTCAAGACTAATACCTCATATAGGCTCGGAGCTAAAAGGGAATAGGTGTAAGTACTTCTTCATCATATCAACCGTTGATTCTAATGTATCCCCTTCGATGTACTGAATTCTCCATAAGACTTTAACTGATGCTACTTTTTTATTATGGAGCATGTGAACCGGTCTATCTAGAATCTGAACTGGTATATCCTTATAAGTGAAGCTGTCCCTCATAATAATATTCTAAACATGAAAAAATCAATGAAGGATCACCGACACACATTTTTAACAAAGAAACATGAAAAATTAGGGGCGCTACTGCCAGTTCAGCTGATAGATCCAACTCATAGGCTATCTAGCCTACCCTTCTCAAAATCTAATGTAGTCCTATATAGTGGGGATTGAGATTTCCCTACTTTCCAAATTGCATCACCCCCTTCATGGGTGAGACTTTCAATAAGAACCAGTCATCTACATTAAACTCCAAATCTCTCCTCCTAACATCATTATAAAATTTCTGCATGCTCTAATCTGTCTTCAACCTATCCTAGATTACCTAAAACTTTTGAGTAGCCTAAAAAACTGACTTTGGTACTATCAAAGCTATATCATCAACCTCAAACTAGCCAACATGAGATATACACCTCCTTCCATTTATGGCGTCAAATAGAGCCATTTGGATACTGAAATGATAGTTGTTATTAAATAAAACTCTATCAAAGGCAGGTTGTCATTCCAAGTAACCTTGAATTCAATTGAATAATCTCGCAGCTTATGTTCCAAAAGTCTGGATAGTCTGTTCAGCTTGACCATCTGTCTGCGGATGAAACCTATGCTGAAATAAACCTAATACATAAAATGTTTTGGAAATACTTACAGAACTGAGAAGTATATTGAGTATTGTGCATCCTGACTATCTTATGAAGGTAGAGTTTACCATAGTTCTTTACTAAATAATCGATCTTAACCGTTGATAAGTCTGTTGACTTGGTCATTCTATCTACTATCACCGAAATAAAGTCATCTTGCCTACAAGTACGCGGAAGACATATTATGAAGTCCATGTTAATTAATTCTTATTTCCATGTCATAATCTCAAAACTCTGAGTCATACTTCCCAAATTCTTATGCTCAACTTTCACCTATTGATAATTACGACACTTAGCCACAAAGTCATCTATGCCTCTATTCATTCTATTCGGCCAATAGATTTCTCTTAAGTCATTGTACATTTTTGTGGCACCAGGATAAATAGAGTACATAGAACTGTAAGTTTTGGACACAATATTGTCTTCAATCTATCTATATTAGGAACACACAAACGATAGTGATATCAAAGCTTACCATCTCTCCTTCAGGAGAAAACCTATATTTTCTGCTTATCAACAAAACCCTTGGGATGGTGCAACACCAGATCAGTATCCTATTTCTCTTTTACTTTAAAAACCAACAAAATCTCAGGCGCATTCTGAACTAACAATCCACCATCATCTGAACCAACCAATTTGGCACCCAAATATGCAAGCCTGTCTACATATCTGACCAATTCCTTCTTATCATCATTGATATGAGCTACACTTTCCATTTATAGTATATTGAGGGTTTCAACCACTACATTTGCCTTACCCAGGTGGTAAAGCACACTCATGTACCTTTATCAACTTTAATCACTTATCTAACAAATATTTAACTCCTTCTAACTAAACACACACTGAAGGCTTTTATTATCAGTAAAGACATCTATATGAGCACCATACAAATAGTGCCTCCATATATTCAAGGCAAAGACTACGACTGCTAGCTCAAGATCATTAGTTGGGATAATTCTTATCTTGGACCTTGAGCTGTCTGGAGGCATAAGCTATGACTTACCCATTTTGTATTAGAACACACCCAAGTCCATCTTGAGAAGCATCATAATAAATAAAAAGATCCTCTGTACCCTCTAATAGGGTCAACACTAGAGCAGAATTCAACCTGTCCTTCAACTATTGGAAACCCTTCCTCCAACTAGCTAACTATTGAATCTTGACCTTCTTCCATGTTAATCTAGTGAGTGAAGCAGTCAAGGATGAGAATCCTGCTATGAACCTCCAATAACACCTAACTAAACCCAATAAACTTCTAATATATAAAGGAGATATGGGCCTAGACTAATTCTTCATCAATCTTTTGTTAATAAACATGTATCCCCTTAATAAAGATAACATGGCTGAGAAACAAAATGGATTTCATCCAAAATGCACACTTAGAAAACTTAGCGAACAACTGATGGCCTAGAAGGGTCCTGAGGACTATTCTCAAATGAAAAATATATCCTTCTTCACTTATGGATTAAACCATGATATCATAAATTAATAAAATCATGAATGTGTACAGAACATGCTTCAACACTCTTTTCATAAGATCCATGAAAGTGACTAAAGAATTGGTCAACTCGAAAGACATGACCACAAACTCGAAATGAAAATACCTAGTCTGAGAGGTAGTTTTTGGAATATCACACTCCCTAAATTGAGTTGATGATAAAAAGACCTAATATCTATCTTAGAGAAATAATTGGGCACCCTGAAGTTGTCAACTAGGGCATCAACCTAGGAATAGAATACTTATTCTTGATGGTGACCTTGTTAAACTGCCGAGCACATACAAAGGGAACCATCATTGTTTCACAGGAATAAGAAAGGGGCACCCTAGGGTAAAACACTGGTCTTTATGAATTCCTTTCCCAGAAGATCTGCTAACTGGTCTTTGATCTCTTTAAGATGAGTTGGGGCTATTTTATAAGGTGATATGGGTATGTGATGTATGTTATGAAGAATATGTATCCCAAAATCAATCCCCCAGTCTAGATCTGGATAACTATTCTCAAATGACCAATATGTTCTTATTCACTTATGGAGCAAACCAAAATCATCAACAAATACAATCACAAATATGTACAGAAAGGCTTGAACACCCTGTTCATAAGATCCATGAAAAAGGCTAAAGCATTGGTCAACCCAAAAGATATGACCATAAACTATAAATGACCATATTGAGTTTGAAAGGTAGTAGTTGGAATATCACACTCCTTAACTTTGGCTGATGATAACTAGAATTGAGATCTATCTTAGAGAAACAACTGGCACCCTAAAGTTGGTCAAACAGTTTATTAATACATTTTTTGATGGTGATCTTGTTCAATTGCCAATAATCTATGCACATATGAGGGGAACAATCCTTCTCTTGCATAAATAATATAGGGGCACCCAAGGGTAAAACACTCGGCCTGATGAACCCCTTATACAGTAGATATGCTAACTTCTCTATAAGCTCTCTAAGATTAGTTGGTGCTATTATATAAGGTGATATATATATGTGATGCATGTTAGGAGGAATATTTATCCTAAATCAATCTCCCGGTCTATAGGCATACACGACAGATTGTTATAGAATACTGCAGGAAACTTTCTAACCACTGGAATTGACTGCAAGGTGTGGATATTGGACTCATATCCCTTTACCCTAACTAAATGATATATACAACCTTTAGATATCATATTCATTCCCTTGAGGTGAGCCTTAGGCATAATGGAGCTACCTCCCCACTTCAAAACTAACTCATCTAGAAACTAAAACTTGACTATTCTGATTCGGCGGTCAACCAAGGTATAGAAATAGTGTAACCGACCTATACCAAGAATGATATCTACCATTCTAACTCTATGAAATATGCAGAGGTGACTTTCTTAGAATTTGAAAATTGTTAATTCTTATAGACCTTTTCGGAAACTATAAAACACCAACTGAAGTAGAGACTTCGAATGGCTCGGAGAGTTGTTTAGGACTAACCCAATATCTCACAGCAACAAAAAAGTATAACTAACAAAAAAATAACCCTCGAATCTAACAACACATAGAATTCTATAAAGAATACTCACGATCTACTAGCGACAGTGACTTCTCTTGGTCCCAAGTGCATATAATAGTCCTAGTGCTCACTTCCACTGGTACATAAAATAACACCCTGCTGAGTAAGGTAGAGGAATTTCTGATGTTAATGAATGAACTCTGCTATTACTATGACTCCCCCTTCTTTCCACTAGACAATCTTTCAACTTGTGACCTGGCTGTCCAAAACTAGAACAACAATCTTGTCCAGCTAAGCTCCTCTCTGAGTGATTCTTCCCATACTAGTTGTAAGTGGGAAAAGTAACAAAATTAGTTAGTACACTACCTTTAGAATTATCCTTGGAGGTGTTATATTTTTGGAACTGATGAGGCCCAGGTGTCAAAGAAGGTGCACTAGCTAAAGAAGGAAACTGTGTTGCAGACTTTTGTTAAAAAGGAGGCCTGCTGCGTCCACTTGATCTCTGCTGCTGACTCTAATTATATTGCCCCATTATTGATTTTTAGTTCTATTTCTCCCTTTCCTTCAACTTTTCCTCCTCCATATGCTGGGCATGAGTAATGAGCTTAAACATGTTCATATCACTGATCAACATAGAGGTTATATATTCTTTCTTCACCAAGTTATTAATACCATGAATATGCTTGCTCATCCAGACCCTAGGATCAACAAACATCAAGTTATTAATACCATATCCTTTGATAGACATCAAAACTTGACCGAGGTTCATAAATTTCTCTACTGTTGCATTTCTCAGATCCCTAAGGAAGTATCTATATAGAAGTGCTTCAATAAACACTTCCCAGGTAGATGGAGCAACATGTATACCTCTATACTCCTTCCATCGGGTGAACCAATGTGAGCCACATCATTGAACTGGTAGGATGCCAATTCCATTCTCTCCACCCTCTTAATCTGCAGAACATCCAAAATTTTCACAATTTCATCAAGAATTTTGTTGGGATCCTTTCTACTTTAGAACCAGTGAACTCTGGTGGTTTCAAATGAATAAAGTCACAAACTCTGAAGGCAATAATTCCCCACTTGGGGTTGCATGAGCTGTAGCTTGTTAGTTAATCTGGGCAGTGATTGCTTGATCCAACAATTGAATGGAATCTCGAAATTCGACAGTGATGGATAGGAAACATCCCTAGAATGACTAACGGGTTTTCTATGAGGAAGAATTTCAATCTGAAAGGGCAGATCATGAATTAGAGTAATTTTTCCAATTAAAATCCATAACATGAAGAAATATATAACAAAAGTAAGATTTTTCCTATATATCGGTGGCCTTCTGTTATAAGTGTGGTGTACTCACACCCATATAAGAGAATCTATTAAAATTGGTTTTAGACATCCCTAGGAGACTTAAACCTTGGGCTTCGATACCATATTTTTCATGCCTCGAGTCTACACCCTGGCCGAGACATGATAAGACATGATACACCTGGTTACAAACTAAGCATAAAAAAGAAGCATAAAGGACATGATAAGTAATGATGAAAAGCTTAACTTATAAAGGCCTGACTATCTCATAATTTTCAAAGACAAGAATCAAAGCAATAGACTGTCAAACTTATTACACTATCAATGTATGCAACCTCTACTAATATAGAATCAATTGCTAAGACACCTCCTAACCAATTCTTAAATGAAAGGTTTAAGCAACATGATATTAATGAAATAAGTAATAACTTTAGTCCTCAAAGCTATGAGAACTCACCTAGTTGCGGTCTGAACAAACTTCTATCTAGCCATGTGGATGAGAAGGAAGGCATGGCTCTACATTATTACACAATGCAGACAAGAAATACGGTCAGTATTATCAAATAAATTGAGTATGGTAGTATGACTAAACATATGAAAATAAGAGACAAATAATAAACATGAGGTAGAAGCCAAAATAAACCCTAAATTTGAAACATGTGCAGTGGCTAATGAAACTTACTGTTCTAAAATATGAATCATGCACAAGAGTTTCTCTTAGATGAGATAAACTATTATATGAACAACATAGAGTCTAGTTTCCTAATCCCCCACTAAAATGAAACTTCTCTAACTTGCCACAGTTAGAGCTATACTATAAAGCTAAGGATCCTCAAAAGGAAAGTTAAACCTACACTAGAATGCATTTTATGGGATTAGAGTATGCTAAAATTGAATGTACTTAGTGATAAATAGTCCTCTTAAGATATGCACTATCCTCATATTCATAATTTTTTTCAGAAGGACATATCTAGGCAACTAGAATCTAAGCATAGTTGAAGGAGAGCCTCTTATTTCATATCATAAGACATTTCTAAATTTATGAGTTTACATGATCCTAAGAGTTCCATGAAACTAAATTCATCATGCTTGAAAACAACTATTCAAGGGATTAATTATGCTAAAAGTCATGTAATATTCATGAATTATGCTAGAAGAAGTTAAATCATGTTATTCAATGTAAAATCATGAGGATTAAATATAATTAGGGTGATGTGTGAAAACCCAGGAATAATTATCATACTTAAACTTGTGGCATCAATATACTATAATAAGAATCATAACTAGGGTTTCAACCCTAGAATCATAATACTTGAAGATTTTATTGAAAATTGAGATTTAAGGCATGAAGGTGGAAGACACTTTCACTAAATACCCGCATACCTGAAGGGGAGAGGATTTATTGATCAAAACCTTACGTGAGAAACCTAATTTT
The DNA here is from genome assembly GCA_039654485.1 of Withania somnifera. Lineage (NCBI taxonomy): Eukaryota > Viridiplantae > Streptophyta > Magnoliopsida > Solanales > Solanaceae > Withania > Withania somnifera. The sequence goes on along the minus strand of JBDJHY010200114.1, from coordinate 5,093 downwards.
AACCTTGAAGAAAACCCTAAGCTTAGATGAAATCGTTCTTTTCTTTTGCTCTTATTCTGTCGGTAGTTTGTAAGTTTCAGAAAAATAAGAGAAAAGACTTAGAGAGGTATTTATAATCCATTAGGTAAGCCTAAAATGTCTGATTAAATGTGTAAAGGGGTCATGGAAAATTATCAAAATACCCTAAGAAATAATTAAAAATCTAGAAAATCGACTTTCCACAGGCTAGTTCATGGGCCATGAACTGGTTCCACATTATGTAGATTGTGTCATGTAAAAAAGATTAATATTCAAGGTTCTATATTTAGGTTTATGACTCAATATATGAGTCATGTACGCATTCCATGGCTCATGAAACCAATCATGAAACTGTGGGTCAATTGGGAAATTTCGAAGAACGGTTTCACGACTCGCGAACCTATTTATTCGTGGAATTGAGGTCAATAATCTAGTGTATTGGACTGATTTCATGACTTCAACCATAATATGTTAAACCTTTCCATAGTCTGTGATTTGAGTTCTTAACCAGAATTTTTTTGGACTGGTTTCACGGCCAACAGTACAGTCTGTGAAATCATTCCACGATTTATAACAAGGGTCATGAAAAATAAGTTTTTGCTAGTAAGTCCCACAAGCGGATTTATGACTCATGGACTCATTCCACCTATTGTGAACCCCCTCTTCCCCCCCCCCAGTGAAAATTGAATTGGTGCAAAATTTTAATTTTTAACATTTCTTTTCAAAGATCAACACCAAGGATAAGTATTAAGCTTAGAATTTATTTGGGGTATTACACAAAATCTTATTCCTCAACCTATCAACAGCTGAAACACATATTCGACCCTAATATCGAAGCACACCATCTCCCCCAGGAGAACACCTAAACTTTCTGTTGATGAACTACACCCTTAAGCTAGGGCAAACTTGGATTACTGTGTTGTTTTTATTTCACCTCAACAACCAAACATGAGTCTGAAGCATTTTGAACTAGCATACCACCATCATTACCATCAATCAATCTAACTCTCAAATGTGCAATCTTGTGCACCTCTCTAGCCAACTCCTTTTTACGCTTATCAATATAGGCCACACTTCCTATAGATAATATGCTAAGTGCCACTACCACCACATTAGCCTTACCTGAAATGTTACATCACACTCATATCATAATCATTTGGCAACTCTAGCCACCTCATCTGACGGAGATTTAGCTCCGTCTGACTAAATACATACTACATAGTCTTGTGATTAGTTAAGACATAGACATGAAAACCATATAAATAATGTCTCCATATCTTTAGTGAAAACACCACAACTTCTAGCTCAAAGTCATGAGTCGGATAATTCTTCCTATGAAATTTAAGTTCTCTGGAGTCATAAGCTATCAATTTCCCATTTTTCGTTAAGATATACTCGAGTCTAATTTGGGAAGAATGAAACTACACTATAAATCCCTCTGTACCCTGTGGCAGGGTCAACACTAGCATCAGAGTCAATCTATTCTTCAACTCCAGAAGAATTTTCTCACAATGATCATACCACCTAAATTTGATTTTTTTCTAGGTCAATCCGGTCAATAGAGCATTTATGGATCAATCTGGTCAATAGAGCATCTATGGATGAAAACCCCATGATGAACCTCAAATAGTAATCATCCAAACACAGAGATCTACGAATATCTAAAGGAGAGGCGAGTCTAGGCCAGTTTTTGACTGCATCTATTGTTTGAAAATCAACTTGGATACCCTAACTGGAGATAACATGACCAAGGAATACAATTGATCTCAATTAAGAAACCCACTTGGAGAATTTAACAGAAAGATGATGGTATGTAAGGGTATGATTGACGTCTCTCAGGTGACTGGCATGCTTATCCTCACTTTTGGAATAAACCAAAATGTCATGTATAAAGATGATCATGAACAGGTCCAAGTAATACTTGAACACCCTATTCATGAGGTCCATAAAGGTTGTAGATGCATTGATTAGACAGGAAGACATGACCATGAAATTAAAATGTCCATAACTGATCCTGAAGGTGGTTTTTCAAGTACCACACTCTCTAAACTTAAGCTGATGGTAGCCCAATCTGAGATCAATTTTGTAGAAATAGCTAGAACCTTAGAACTGGTCGAATGGGTCCTTAATCATTGGTATAGGATATTTATTTTTAATTGTGACCTTATCAGCTGATGGTAGTCTATACACATTTTAAGGGATCCATCATCTTAGGCACAAATAAGACAGGGGCATCCCATAGAGAAATACTTGGTCTAATTAAACCCTTATCTATAAGATCTTCTAACTACTCTTTCAACTCTTTAAGTTCAACTGTAGCTATTCTGTATGGTGGAATATAAATCATTGAAAATCTGAAAAAGGTGCATCCCGAAGTCAATCTCCCTGTCTAGAGGGACTTTGGGTAGATCATCTTAGAAGGTTGTTTGGAATTAATTTATGACCGGTACTGATTGAGTACTGAAGGTCTTAGAATTATATCCCTTAACCCAAACTAGGTGGTAAATACACCCTTTGGAAATCATTTTCTTAGATTTTATATAAGAGATAAAATGGCACTTAGGGATGACTAGGCTACCCTTCCGCTCAAGGACTGAGTCATTTGGAAACTGAAACTTGACCATCTTGGTTCTATAGTCAACTGTCATATAGAAAGAATGATAGCCAATTCATACCAAGGATGATATCTAAGTCTTCCATGTTAAGATTAATAAGGTATGCTAGAATGACTTTCTGGAGGTCTGAGATATGATATTTTCGGTAGACTCTCTGTTCAATGGTGGAGTCACCAATGTGAGTGGAGATAAAAAGTGCTCAGATAAAGATTTAGGACTGACTCAAAACTAACTAAATATATGAAGAGCAACAAAAGACAAGGTAACTTGGTATCTAATAAAACATACACATCAAAATAGTGGACTTGTAACATACCAGTGACCATATCTGTCGAGTCCTTATGATCCTACCAGGACCTTAGAGTATAGCTGCAGTTTTTTAGCGCTAACTGTAATGGTGCTGGATGAAGCTCCCTAATAGGCTGGGTGAGTTGTTATAGCTGTTGAAGTAGTAGATTGGTCTTGGTTTCCACTATTTATCTACTTGACTCAGGGGAAATCTTTAAGCGTGTAGCCAACCTAACCATACCTGAAGTAGTCATTCTGACTATGGAGACATTTACTTGGATGATTCTTACTGCACTGACTACAGGTAAGGTGGGTGTGATCTACTATAGTACTATCTTAAGAGGATGACCTCGGTTCTCTAGCCTGCAGACCATATGGGGGGGCCTGAAATTTTATGATGAAGCACTAGATGAAGAAGGTGCGGGTGAACTCTTCTTTTACTGGGTTGTCTGTATCCTCCATCTAATTAGGGCTGACTAAAATCTGAGGGTACAATTTTGGCCTTCTTACTCTTTTAAAACTTTCTTAATTTTTGTTACCCTCAATCTGATCGAGATGAATCATTAACCTGTCAATATTCATATCATTTATAAATATGGCTACCCTTTCCTTCAGCAAGTGATGAGAGAGTCTGAGGACAAAGAGACTCATTCCGTGTTGTATATCATCTACCATGTCTGGAGTATATCGACAATTGGGTGATCTTTATGTTATATTCTATCATACGCATGGAGCCCTAATCTATATTCAAGAACTCTCTGGTGTAGGATTCTCTGAGTTCTTAGTAAAAGAAGTTCCCTAAGAAAGCCTCTTCGAGCTTTGCACAAGCTGGAGGGAAAGTGCCAACCACCCTATTCTTCCTATACTGGTCAACCCACAATATAGATAAATCCTTAAGATGATAAATAATAGATAAACTTTGTCAATATCAGCAACCTTGATCACCTCACACATATGGAATACCTCCTTAATAAAATTTTTGGGGACCCATGAAATTCTGGCGGATTCATCCGGAGGAACTCCCAAACTATGAAAATACTAGCATCTAGTGCAAATAGTGGAACTGCAGGGGCTGCTTCCTGCTTTCTAGTCTGAGTTTTGACATATATGACAATAGATGAAGTGTAGTTAGAACTCAACATTTATGATATTGTCGAGTTGAGGTTCAAGGTCTGGTAGATCCTAGTTTTTGGCTTGGTGAGAAATTCCTGGTGCTCTGTATTGAAGCGTGATCTGAGATGTGTAGGTAATGAATTAGAGAGGGGAAATAGAGTTAAACTCTATATACGAGAAAGGCATAAAATAAAAAAAACTTTTTCTAAACGTTTGATAGCCTCTTGGTTATAAGTGCGGGACGTTTCATACCCATAAAAGAGACTCTAGTAAATGCGACTTCTATAAAATTTTAGGACACCTAAACCTAGGTATATGATACCAAATTTGATAGGTTTTGAGTCTATTCTAAATAGGACATGTCACCCAGAACTACATAGTGGTCCTAAGTGTACCCTTAGATCTGGCATGAACTAAACTAACATAAAACTAAGCTGAAGTAACTATGTAGTATTAAAGAACAACTTAATGATGAAATGCTATAAAAGTGAAGGATTTACAATGTCACAAGTCTTAATAAGTAAACACCAATTCTATTTGAAATCCATCTACTACTCTCTGATGGGATGCAGAGACAAGTCCCAACTAGCCCGAAAGAAATACAATAAAGGAAATAAATAAATGAGTCTGAACAAATCTTGGTCTCCAAATATGAGGACTGCTGAATGTAGCTGAGATATAGATAATCCATTCAACCGTGAGCATGAGAAAGATTATCTGCATTGTGAGACAATGCAGGCAAAATATGCGGTCATTACTTAAAATGTACTGAGTATGTAAGAGTGAAACATAAAACTTGAATAAACATGAATTGGTCTAAACAAATAATCAAACTGAACACATAGCTGAAACAAGATATGTAAGACTAGCAAGTACCTAATAAGATTTTACAAATTACTGAGCAAAATATACAAAATATAACCACAAAATCTAGCCTGCTTTCTAGCTGGTGGGTGTACTATACCCAACCAAATGTATAGGACCTGACTTTTCTGTAGATCACTAGCTGAAACATACCTTATACGCTAATATTGTATGGTATCACGTAGGTTTGGGGTT
>JBDJHY010200104.1:0-11635 GCA_039654485.1 Withania somnifera | reverse complement strand
TCCTCCAGTCACTCACAAGTCCGAATCAACCGTGTCCATGGGAGGTTGCGACCTACGTACAACTAACTTATAAAGAAAATAGTACTAACATGACATAAATAATGGATCCCATGTGACATAACATAACTCAAATAAACATAAATTCGAATCTCTAACTATCCACATAAGAATCAATGTCAATGACCGAGTCCAGTAACGACTGAGACTATATCCAAAATAGCATTAACATCTAGCTCATGGCCACGACCAAGGCTATTAATAACTCTAAATATGGATTAATCTCAAATTAGCCTTTTATTATCAAATCTGGTTAATATCCTAATTTATTCTCATTTTAGAATCATAATACTGAAAGTGGGCTAATAAAGCCATGCAAGGTTTCAAAATCGGTGACATTGGTCTCTTGGCCAAAAATAGTAGAACCGATGCGCTAAACTATTTTTACATAACGATATGCTCAAACACAATGATACTAGAACAATTCTACTATCCCTTAAATGGAACACTTCTACAACAAGTATAACCAACCAAGTCGGACATCCGAGACTCATGGATATTTCCCATAAACCCCACCATCTATGTTCCAAAGTCATGGAAATACCATTCAGGGTCATAGGTTAATTATAATCACAAAAGCTACAAAAATATATAGTCAATATCTGACTAAAAGAGCGTACAGTGTCATGGGTGCCAACTTAGGGATGTCTTTTTATTGAAATTATCTCCCATATAAGCCAGTATAAGATCATAAGTGTTGCTAACTATCCTTTAAATACAAGCTCGCAAATGTATCTCAAAGATACCCAAACTTATCTAAATCTCCAAAAATGCACAAATGAACTCCAACAATCACGCAACTAGAAAAACAACAATCTAGATATTAAAGGGAATCTAATGATACCCATAAGGCCATGAAAATATCTAAGGTCAAAATATGGTCCCGCAAACCCAAAATCTGGAACAAAGGGTATCTGAATATCCCCCATGATGTAAGGAACTTATACCCAAAGTTTGAAGCTAAGACGAGAAAGGAAAGGGCTTGAAACAATCAAATAATATAAAAAATACACTTGATGAAATTGTGGATTTTTGGGTGAAATTTTGGAAAATTAAAGTGGAAACTTACCTATAATAGATGGGGAATAAAGGAAATAACGTTGCCAAAGTCACCCGCAAACTTATGAGAAGTCCCAAGTAATTTAATGGAGGTTTTGAAGTGTTTAAAGAAGAGAAAATGGAGAGAATAACTGAAATTTTGAGATTTCAGCTATTTATAGCTACTGAATGTATCTCTACGCGATTACGTGAGATAATACTCGTGATCTCAAGCTTCCTGGGAATAACTCATTGCAGTAGTGTGCCAGACATATCGCAATGATGAAAAAGGGACAAGGCTCATCGTGGTCTTGCTCCGAATACACTGTGATCGTGATTTACAGAAAAATGACCCATGCAATCATAGAATGAAAGGACGTTATCATGACTAAGGGTGTATCAACACCAGATATTAGCTGAAACCATCCAACCTAAAACTTAGAAAATTGGGCTCAAAATATCCGTAAACTTATGAAAGCAAACCAAATATGCAAACGGCATGGAAATGACATTCTGGAACTAATGGAGAAGTTGAATTTTCAATTTGAGGCTTCGATCACAAGATGACCACCAAAGTTCCACTTAGGCAACCTAAACCACATAAAATACATAAAATATAATAAGTTCAAAATTAAAGCTCTCGGACTCAAACCACAAGTCTATTGAGATCAAAATCCATATCCCGTAGCTAATGGAAATATCAAAATTTGACTTAGAGTTTGTTTTGATTAAATGTTGACTAAAGTCAGCAATTTCAAAACTAAAAGGTTTAAAACAAGGAAACATATATAACCACCACATAAGCAACCCGGGAACCAAACTACCCACTCCAATAAGTCAAAAATAACTTAGGACCACTATAAAAAAAGCTCCAGAATGCATGAAAATGGGAAAATAACCAGAAGGTTCATTATAACATCCACTACTTACAGGACTTTCGTACCCAAAAGTCAATTCAAGGCAATACCTAAAGGCCCAAATAGGTGTGTAAACTGCAATATCAACTCACTATAAATCTCCCAAGTGGCTTCCTCTACTGAGTGATCTCTCCACTGGACTTTGACCATCAGACTCAAGAGATCTTAATTTCCCTACCTCTCTAGCCAAAACCAACACTAGCTCCTCAACAACTGATAAGCCCTTGTCAAACCAAACCCAATCATACCGAAGCACATGCGACTCTTTAGGAACATACTATCTAAATATGGAAAAGCTAACTTATAAGCAGCACTTCCAATCCGATGAAGAATCTCAAATAGGCTAATATACTTGGGACAATTGTTTCCCGTGTACTGAATCTCATCATGCCGTTCATGGGAGATACCTAAAAAAAGAATCTATCACTCAAACCAAATTCCAAGTCATGACGACAGCTATCTAAATAACTCTTCTACCTATTCTTGGTCTCCCGAAGTCTATCTTGACTCTGAACCTTATCCAAGGCATCCTGAAGTAGGTCAGTACTTTGTAATCTGACTTAGGTCAGTACTTTGTAATCTGACTCAAACCCATTAAGCCAAACCAATAGGTGAATTAAACCTCTTACCATACAAAGCCTCAAATAGATCCATCTAAATACTCAAATGGTAGCTATTGTTATATGAAAACTCTTCCAAAGCCAGATATTGATCCCAAGAACAACCAAAATCATGAACACAAGTTGTAAACATTTCCTTCAGAACCTTAACGGTCCTCTCAAACTGACCACCTGTTTGGGGGATGAAAAGTTATGCTCAAATATACCTCAATACCCATACCACCTAAACCATTCTCCAAAATTAAGAAGTAAACTGAGTATTGCCGTCTGAAATAATAGAAACTGGTATTTTATGATATCAAACCACCTGCTGAAGATAAAGGGAGGATAATTTCTCCACACTATAATATGTATGAATCAGAATGAAGTGTGCAAACTTAGTCAACCTATCAAATATGATCCAATCGATTTGTATCTGCTAGGAGTCTGAGGCAAGCTTGAAATAAGTCCATAGTAATTTGTTCTCACTTCTACTCGAGAATGGGAAGCCTCTAAAATAAATCACTCGTTCTCTGGTGCTTAAACTTAACTTGATGACACTTCAAACAACTAGCCATATACTCATCAATGTCCCTATCATGTTGATTCACAAATAAATCTGCCTCAAATCTCTATACATTTTAGTTTCACTAAGATGAATAGAAAATGGGAACTGTGGGCCTTATAAAGGATCAACTGAATCTGATCATCAACTCTTGGAACACAAACATAGACCTCAAACCTGAAAATACCATCAGAACCCAAGGTAACATTATAGGGCTTACCTCTACTCAACCGATCATAAATATTTTCTAAGCCTTAATCCTTAAGATGGCGTTCTTGAATATGATCAATCAGTGAAGAAAGAGACTCAATATAGGAAAACATGCGACCTAAATATGAAATGCCAAATTGAAGCAAATGGTTAGCCAAGGACTAAATTAGAAACTAATAATGATGTCAAGCTACCCATACTTATCGCCTTTCGTCTCAAGGCATCCGCTACCATATTTTCTTGCTTAGATGATATAAAATAAAATATCATAGTCCTTCAGAAACTTAATCCATCTGTGATGGCAAGGTTTAATCCACTCTTACTCATAATATACTGAAAGCTGTGATGATCAATAAAGATCTCACATTAGACTCTATAAAGATAGTGGCACCAAATCTTGCGTGCAAAGACCACTGCCTCAAACTCCAAGTCACAGGTGGGGTAGTTACCATCATAAACCTTAATTTGTATAGAAGTATAAGAAATCACATTATTCTGCTGCATCAATACACAACTCAATCCAATGCTAGAAGTATCACAATAAACCGCGGAACTCTGACCCTCAACCGGTAATGTCAAAACATAAGCATAAGTTAATATAGTCTTAAGCCTCTGGAAAAAAATCTCACAATCATTTGACCACTGTAAAATAACATCATTTCTAGTCAATCTATTGAATGGCATTTCAATAGAAGAGAAGCCCTTAATAAAACGATAATAATATCTAGAAAGCCCAATAAAGTTGTGAACCTTGGTAGGAGTAGTCATTCTAGGACAATCATGATCAGATGCATCTTAGTTAGATACACACTAATACCCTTTTTGGACACCACATATATAAGGAATACAGCCGACTCAAGATAAAACTTAAACTTTGAGAACTTGAAAAAAAGTCTATCTCTCAAAGTTTGAAGCACAATCCTCAAATAGGGCTCATGATCCTTCCTTATACGAGAATACACTAATATGTCATTTATGAACATAATGACAAAAGAGTCAACATAGATCCTAAACACATGATTCATCAAATCCATAAAAGGTAGGGGTGTATTAGTCAACCCAAAAAACATCACAGAACTCATAATGACAAAAGAGTTAACACAATGACTATATCGAGTTCTGAATGCTGTCTTTGGGATATCCTTAGTACGAGTTTAAAACTAATGGTAATCTGACCTTAGATCAATCTTGGAGAAAATGGTTGAACCCTAAAGCTAACCAAACAAGTCATCAATATAAGACATCAGATACTTATTCTTCATGGTCACACCATTAAACTTTTTGTAGTCGATACACATATACATAAATATATCTTTTTTCTTTAAAAATAGAACATGAGCACCCCACAATGATATAATAGTTTAAATAAATTCCTCAAATAACAAATCCTAAAGCTAATTCTTGAGATCTCTCAGCTTATCAGTGGTATACGATAAAGGAGCAATAGGAATAGTCCTGGTTCCTGGCTCTAACTCAATGCCAAAATCAATATCTTGCTTAGGTGGTAGGCTAGGTAGGTCGGTGAACAAATCTAGATACTCACATACAACAAGTACTGACTCAAGAGTCACAAAATCAATGCTAACATATCTAACATATACAAGATATGATAAACAACCAAGAGAAACTAGGCAACGAGCAAGAAATAGTCCCCGTCGATGCACTACTAGTCAAACCCTACCACACGACTAGGGCTACACAGGGCATAGCTAAGGTTATGGACTTGGCATAAAAATCCATGACCGCTCTGTAAGGGGACAACTATTCCATGCCTAGAATCACATCAAAGTCAACAATATCCAACATAATCAAATTAGTCTGAGTATGAAAACACCTAATAACTATAAAATAGGATCTCTATACATGATCCACTACTCATGAATTACCTACTGGAGTAGAGATAGATAAGTTATAGGAAAGGCTCACTACCAATACTCAAACATGGAGCATAATAAGATCATACATAGGAGAAAGTAGATCCTAGATAAAATAAAGATGAAGCTAGCTTATAGCACATATAAATAGTACCTGTCACTACAACATTAGAGGCCTTTACCTCAGGTATGCCTGACATAAAAATGATAAATACCACCAGCATGACCACCATAATGGCCTCCCTCATGACCACTGTCCCTACTATACTGAGGAGTACCACGACTTGGAGCACCACCACCCCTGCCTTAAAATGGTACCGTTCCAACTGGCTAAGTAGGAATAGATGTTGGAGCAATTGCAGGCTTAGTAACTATCTGAATATCACCCTATTGAGGACACTCTACTGAAATATGGACCATAGAGCCACAAGTATAACAAGATTCATAAGAATGAACTAGGAGAGAAGAACCAAATAAAATAGAACAACCGTCATGCCCTAAAGAACCACTATTAGAAGTTTAAATAGGGCGATTAGACTACCCCTGTTGTTGTGGCTAAGAAGGGATCCTACCCCATAAACCATAACTGATACCACTAAGGAGACCACGATGGCGGGGCCTCTTCTCTCCTCTACCTCTCCTCCTATGGGAAAGGTCCTCCATAGAATGGGCATAATCAAGAATAGTTTGAAAAGATGACCCAGTAATAAGAAATAACTCAAATATCTTATGAAGTAAACAACAGACCCTCTCTGCCTCGGTTGAGATATGTCTAGCACCATAAGCAGATAACTGGTGAAACTCTACCTCATAATAAAAAATTGATAAGAAAAACTACTCAAGTTTCAAAAACTCATCCCTCTTATGTTCCTATATGGTATAGGTATGTACCTTTCCAGAAATGCATCACGAAATAAAGTTGAAGTAATAGGAGTGGAATCCATTGATTTAGTTGAACAATAAGACCTCCACCACTACTTGGAGAGGCCTACCATATGATAAAAAGTGAAATCAACACCATGAGACTCAAGAAATTTGAGGTTATGTAACCCTTAATGACACCTGTCAACAAAATCTCTATGATCCTCCTCTAGTGCACCAGTAAATATAGTGGACTCAATCTTAAAACATGATGCAATCTTCTCTGATATAAGTTATACATAGGTGGGTGAGATGGAATAGGTGGAACCGAAGACAAATTAGATGAAACAAGTGATTAAGATGGATAAATTAGTGCTTGGGGCATATGAACTGGAAATGCCGACACTAATGGTGGAACACACATATCACATTCACTTGGTATTGGTGGCCACCTGGGCTAAAAGAAGTTGGGGATAAAGCAGGCAACCCACATATTTTTTTACCTAACATACCAAACAGATATATAAAAAAACTCTCATCTCATGAGACCGATCTGGAACTGATAAAGGTAAAGGAGAGAATATAGCCAGTTCCTGAACCCCTAGAGTTTGTTGTCTTGGTACAAGCTTAGGCTCTTGGTCTAAAGCTTGGACAGTCAATACAAATATATTATGTGCCACCTTTTTTTTGGTAAATACTCAACATCAACCACTACCACTTCCTCCAAATAGAGGCGTAATAGGAGTGTTATCTCCTAAAGCTATTGAAGATTGAATAAGTACCATCTGTGGAAGAGTGAAATAGAAAACATGAGATTTCAAATGACAAGTATCCATTAGCATCAAATATTGAGTTTAGGTTAGTCTAGAAGGATTGTTGGTATATGTCTAGTGTATTCATCTTGTGATCGAAGCCTTGGACTGGAAATCTAACTATCCATCAACTTTGAAATATTGAGTTTAGGTTAGGTGATTTATTCATTTTGGTTTAGTATAGCCAAACTCATACGGCTAATCAATTGGAATTTAGATAATTGAGGTTGATGATTGACTTTAGTAAAAGTTTCATCAAAACAATATCTAATAAAATTTGTCTACGTTGTTCAGTTCGGTATGTTGTTTCCATGCCATTTGAAATTTGGTTTGGGTTTATCAGTTTCAAATGCATTCTGAACATTGATTTAAAGTTTGTATTTTAGATGATATTTCTAGAATAGTTGGCTTCTGGTGTATGTCGTACCTACATTGACTTGTCTACAGATACGGCGATACACCTGCGATGCCTCAATGTAGGGGAGAGATCACACCTGTGATGTCTCAATCAAACATGTGACTAGAGCCCTAGATTGAATTCTTTCATACTCTACACCAAGGATGGTCTTACCTGTGACCTGACTTTAGAAATTATGACTTCATACCTGCGATGCATTCTTCCGCAGGTGAGATGTCCCTAATCATTATATATGCACCTTCACCCCTAATTTTTAGCTTTTATTCCTATTTTGTCTTCTTCAAACACTTTAAAACCTTTATTAAAGTTCCTAGTTCCTTGCACAAGCTACTGGGTGACGTTGGAAACTTAAATTCTTTGATTCTCCATCAATTATTGGTAAGTTTCCACTTAAATTTTGAAATTTCATCCAAATTCCTAATGTTGGTTCTTCACTTTATTTCATCAAATTAGGCTTGTTCTTTCTTGTATTTAACTCTAAATTCTAGGTACTATTTCCTTACAATATGGGAAATATTTTTATACCTTATGTTTGGAGTTTCAAGTTCATGGGCTTTTAGGTCTGCTTTTACCCGTATTTTGACCTGGATATATACCTTTATGGGTATCATTTATATTTTATTGATGTGTAGACAATTATTTTCCTAGTTTTACAATCATTCGAGCTCGTTTGTGCCTTTTTGAAGTTATGGAGCAACCCGGTCATCTTCTACTTAGTATTTCCAAGCTTGTCTTTAGAGCACAAGTAGGCTACGACTTATGATCCTAAACTTTTCATTGATGAGAAATAACGGTATTATTTAACATCCTTGGGTTGGGATTTTTGGTTTCTACCCTTGAATATATTTGTTTTTTAGCTGGTTCTTAATTACGTATTGGTGTCGTATTTTGATTATAGATTAATCATTTGATCTACACTAACTCTTGTACATAGTATGGTGGGATTATTGGGAATATCTATGAGTCCTGAACATCTATATGGATGGTTATGCTTGTTGTAGTGATTTCCATGTTGTGTAGGGCCAGCAGGACATTCTATGATCCTTCAATATGATTGTGCTCATATCATTCATGCATGTCATCATCATGTTATAGATAATTTATGCATTGGTTTACACTATTTATGACCGTGATCCCAGTATGTTTATTTTTTCAACCTTACATGGTCTTTTGAGCCTATTTTCTGATATTATTTGGCCTTAAGGTTCCGTTTTCATATATTAGTGACTTGCATTACTTTGAGAGTTTTGATACTTAAAATTGAGCACAAATTTATGATATGATCACATATATTTTGATCTTACCGGATAATCCTGATATGAAATATATTTATAAGAGGAATCTTTACTAAAATAAACTATTTTATGATTTTCGTAAACTACTCTAAGAGCCGATTGTCAATTGGACGCCCGATACTACTATTTCCTACTATTTTAGTCCAGGAACTAAACCCAGTGTGGGGTAAATGAAATTTTTGGCACTTATAGTTTTGGCCCGACGTCGGACACTGAGTATCAACCATTACCTAATTTTAATCCGATTGAGGCTAGGCATAGTTATTAAGTTTTTGACTATTTTAGACTTGGTTACGGATGGGCATCTATATATGAAATCTTATATAGACAATCTCTGTTTCCATACATTAAGATCTCCTATTATGATCCTTACTAGTATGCGGGGTGCTTCCCCACAATGGACCCTATCAGCCCTGGCCAAGTACTTAGACGACTAGAAAAGGGCTATACGTGGAGTAGTAGGTGTACGAGAATAGTTCGTTCCACGAGTTCCATCCTATTGTGCCTATGGAATTTTTTAGGGGAGAAGGATACATATTTACTTAAGCATGCTCATGTCTATGTTACTTTCTGCACTTCTTTTCTTGTTTGATACCTTCTAGTGGGGTGGCGTGACTACTTGTATTTTATCTGTGTATTTACTTTCTATCTTTCATTATGATTGTTACTTGGTAGTACTTAGAATTTCCTTAGCTAGAAAATGTTATTTATGTGTGGGTTTATTTAATTATGACTTCTTCCTTCTCCCTTTATTTATCGATATACCACCCTTATTCAGACTCTTTATTTGTTCTTTATTGCAAAGACTCAGGTATATCTTTACCTCTTTAGTGGAGTTCTTTTGATAATTTTTTTTATCTAGATAAATTTATTTCTCCTTGATTACTTCACCTATCTATAGCTAGAATTACCTATCTATACTTGTACTCTTTGATTTATGTGACCCCTTTTTTTATTATCTACTATTTACTGTATTTTTTCTTAGCCCGATTGGTCTAGCCTACTGCATACCATTTTTTTGGTACTCATACTACACTTCTGCATCTTTTTAGTGTAGAACACGGTATGAGTTTTAGCCACTGATTCCTGATCATGTTGATTTTCTAGACCGATGTTGATTATGTCTTCTGGCATCCAGAACTTGCCTTTACCTCTCTCTATATTTCATTTATTTTATTTGTACTGTTGTAGACAAATATTATATTTTCACTTTTGAATTTCTATGTATTTTCTTAGAGGCTCGTGTACTAGTTTACTGAGTTTACAAGATTTCTTTTATTGTACTGGATTTCTGCATGTTCGGCCGTTATTTATACTATTATCTTCTATATTTTTATTCTATTTTTTATTTTTATACTTTTTGGGTGGTTCTCCTATGGAGGGATGTAGGTGCCTTCGTGATCCGAGAAATTAGGTCATGACAAATTAATATCAGAGCTCCAAGTTTGTTAGTATCCTATGTACATAATCCATAGTCAAGTAGAGTCTTATGGATTAGATATGATGTCGTCCATATCCTATCTTTGAGAGGCTACAGTGACATCTTTAGGAAATCTATCTCTTCTTCACTTCCATATCAAATGTGCATCCTATTTGGTCTCCTAAAAATACTTTTGTTCTTATTCATTCTTCCACAGATGACATGCCCTCAATCTTTTATAGTAGTAGGAGATGGAAGGTTTACCACACTCTCAGTCATAGCTTTATTTAGGATCCATACTAGAGATCGAGTCCTAGGTAGAGGACGTTTTAGTGTTTTGACGTCCATTAGAGCTTCTACGCCTGTCAGAGCTTTTATGGTTAAGCCAAACATGTTCAAGTTTAGCAAGCACCCGGGTCTAGAGATCAGCTTATGTTACACCTAATTCAGTACCAGTGGCTACACCCGTCCTTCAAAAGATACTTCTCGTGGTGTTGATGTCTGTGAGTTGTAGCAGGGGTTTCACCTAGATTTAGGAGTACTTCTTAGGCTAGATATGAGTTTCTTGTTCTACAATAGGGTTCCTTGACCGTTTCTAAGTATGAGGCAGGATTTGAGTTTTTTTGGCATACAACTATGGTATTTCCTTTTGACTATGAGAGCACCAGAGTTTTACTGATGGATTGATTTTGTCCCTCCAATAAGCACTTATACCTTTCGTAGATGTGGGATAACCTTTTACTCAGATTGTTGGTCGTGTGAGGTTGAGAGCTTGTGTCAGGAGGTATATGGAGGTAGTGAGCAGGGGTCCTAGCCTATGAGTGGTTTTCCTAATGGAGTGTGAGAAGCTAGGGGTTAGACCATTGATCCGGTTCAGACAATTGCCTTCTATGGGGTTCATCATGGTTTTGGTAAACCATGTTTGGGTGCTTCCAGTTCATTTTATTATATTAAGCCACTAGGTCCATGTATGTAGGTTATGGGTGACATTATCATGGATTCTATGTAATGAGGTTTAGTCCAGCACTAATTAAGTCAATTCGGGGTAATAGACAGACTGTGAGAGGTACTTCTTTGACCTCGCTTTTGATTTTTAGGTCGTTGTTTCCAGTCTTGGATTATTTTGGATTTTTTTGGTGCCTAATAACGCTCAATTACACCTCTGAAACAATGTAAAAGGAATCAACAAGGAACAATGTAAAGGCAATCGAGTATGAACGGAAAGCTAAAGCACAACTATTCAGACTCGAATGGTCTAATCACTAGATAGGGGGTTTGAAAGTATAAGAAAGGTGTCACTAATCTATAACTAAAATATAAACAAAGATTTGACCAAAGACTTCACAAACCAAGTCAAGAGCAAAACACTAGGGTGATTAATTCTATCAATGATCCATTATAATAACTAAATACTAAATTGATTATACATGGATTTGAAGATTAGTCTTTCAGTTCCAATTTGCTCCTCTCGAATGCTAATTAGAGTGTGTCACTAGCTTCTCTCGAATGCTAGCAAACCTTCCTTCACTTATTCTCTCAAATCAAGCTAAAGAGCAGGCACAAGAACTC
>JBDJHY010200094.1:0-11635 GCA_039654485.1 Withania somnifera | reverse complement strand
TTAAATCCTTTTATAACTTAACAAAGAGATTCAATTAATTACAAGTCCCTGTGGGTACGATATCCGGCTCGCAAGAGTCACTATATTACTTGTACCATCGCGTACACTTGCATGTGCATTTGGACGCAACAGATACCAAGCCTCCACCATGTCTATACAACTCTATATACCTCATCTCATACTCAGTCACTATCATCAAATCATGTTGTAACCCTGAAAAGTTGAGCTTGTAACAACTCGCGTGTGCTTATAGCCACATACTTGGCCATGTAGGCCTTTGTAAACTATCCCTAGGTCCAACGAAGGTCAACGTGCAGGTCTACTATCCCTGTGAACTTCCACCACTGAATGGAGGCTCCCTCTAGAAAATGCACTATAATATCCACCCCATGAGTGTATAGTAAGCCCAATGTCCTCATTCAATCTTCACATACTGCAATAAACTCATATGGGTTCTGCCCTACTGTCCCAGAAAATCTAGCTAGTGCAATCCAGAGTAAATGATCCAACATCTTCCTCACCTCTAAAGTTGGAATAGGCGGAACTGGTGTTTAAGTAGTTGTAGAAACTGTCTGTAAAGGTTTCACTAGCTGAACAAGCAGGGTCACTGAACATACCGGGGGATGCGAAGCACCCTATGCCTCTCCTTGAATAGAAGTTTGAGCTAATTCTAATGCTATTCCACCAAACATCTGATAGCATATGTCTAATAGTTGTAGGCAGTGGCTATGTAAACTGTTGTGGAGGTGCATGAACTGGCTGAGGCTAAGGCTATTGGTTTACTATAACTATAGTTGGTTGAGCCAAAACTATGAGAGTGCCGACTAGCTAGGTATCCTTAACAACTCCCTGTTGACCCCCGGGAAGGGCCTCCTAGTCTGGTGGGGGAGGTTCCCTGTCTGTCGAATAACCACAAGTACGTACCATCTGTGAGAGACTGAAGCCAAGTGAGCCTTTCCAAAATGGGTACGAATGTCAATGCATGAAATAAACAATAGAAAAAAACTTTCCTATGGTACCCTATAGCCTTCCGAAGATTTGATACTGACATCCATAGACCAGTCTGTAGGACTCTAACAGGTACTTTCTTTAATGCCAAAGAAACCGGTGAACCTACACTCTGATACCACTCTGTCATGACCCAAAATCGAGTCATGATGGCATCTACAACCCACAATTAGGAAAGCCTATCCCATAACCTGAAGCAATAAGAAATTGGTGTATGTAATCACAGCAACAGAATAATAAATGAGAAATAATAATAACAACAACATATATACACCCTACCCAAAACATGGTACTAATGGCAAGTGGAGCTACTATATCACAGTATCCAAAAGAATATATACAATAAACAAGCTTCTATAAAATAAAAACTAAGTACAAGTCTGCAATGAAAGAATTAAGGTAGAGCAGCAACAGGTGGGAAATGATCAACACGGGCGCTAGGAGCTTACTGTAGTCCTCGAGTGTCAGCAACCTAGTTATCACGATTGCACCATCTCAGATGAGCCGTACTGATATCTACACCACAAAAATAGTGTAGAAGTGTAATATGAGTACACTACTACAAATGGGTCTTTTAACGATAATAGAAATGCGTTTAGCAGCAATAGTAATTGCCACTATAACATATATCAATAATTATTTTCTTACCGTTATACATGGGGTCACTAAAGGATTTAGTTACAAAAAAGTGCTGGCAAATGTAATTTTTGTTGCCGTTAGAAGGTCATATGATTTAACATCAAATGTTTAGCTGCGATTATAATGGCCACTAAAAATATTTTCAAAGTGTCCTACTGTACCTTTTTGCGTCCAATTCAATTGCCGCTAAAAGGATTTGTTTAACAGCTATAGTACAGCAGCATTTATAATATTCGTTAAAACCACATCAAAATAGTCAAGTCAACACTTTTTATTGTCTATTTTTTTGTCTCTAGAATCCAATTATATTACAGGTAAAATGTAACTACTAATATGGTAA
This sequence comes from Withania somnifera, assembly GCA_039654485.1. NCBI lineage: Eukaryota > Viridiplantae > Streptophyta > Magnoliopsida > Solanales > Solanaceae > Withania > Withania somnifera. The sequence goes on along the minus strand of JBDJHY010200094.1, from coordinate 9,648 downwards.
TTATTAGCATCAATTACAATGGGCGATAAGTTCAATCCAAAAGACACAAGTCACATTTTTAGCACCTAATTCTATTGTTGCTAAATCCAAAAAAATTACAGCTAAAATCTCTATTGACAATTAGAATAGTAAAATGCTAATAAAACACACTATTATAATTTATAAGAAATATAATGTATTCCATTAACTTAAGATAAACAAACGCAGGTAATAATTCATAATACTACCAATGTGATCAATAAATTAAATATAATAGGTTTAAACTAAATAACTATTCCCATTAAATATTCGTAGTAACAAATTTCTAAATCCGTAACGGTCCATGAGTTGTCTTAAATCTTCATAGTGTTGAAATCTTTTACATGTTATTCCAATATCATACCGCGTGACTTGAAATAATAACATAACTAAATGTCAAAAGATAAAATTTAATGTATATCATATAATACAAAAAGTTTTAGAAGACTCGGGATATAGGCTATATTTTATAGAACGTTCAATGAGAAAAAGAATTGAATATAGGCTATTTTTTTCAAAGCAATCTTTTCTTAAGGTAGAATTGGAAGATAGAAGTCATTGTTGTGAAGAGTTGGAGTCACAACTACCTAAAAGCAATACAGCATGGCAGCAATATCGACCTCCAAAATACTATGGATGGAGCTAGAAAATGGTATTCTCAATAATACAGAAAATAAAGACAGAAACGTAGAAAATAGATGGTTTAATTCAACAGGCAAGACCAACATATAAGCACAATTGAAAGACAGACAACATGTTAAGAAATTCAAATAAAAGAAGAATACCATGAGAAAATAGATTATATTCAACAACATTATGTCCTTTAGAAGACATTTTTGGTGATTGTTAAACCCGTTTATGGTCACTGTTGGCATCAAGAAACTAAAATATATATAATATTATTACTGTAAAATTAAAATTTTAGTAAGAATTTCCTACATTTAATATTAGTTACCAAGTAATTTGAAGCTCCATTGATAGTTTGATGTATAGATAACTCATTAGGAGCATTTCTAGTTATTGCTTTTCTCATCCATGCTAATTCAGTTAGCAAATTCTCTTGATTTTCTTTCACCAAACACATTTCTTCATTTTGTTTTCCATTCATCTCCTTTAAAATTTTCACCTCTTGTTCAACTTTTTTTCAACCTCTTTATAAGAATCCTCTTCAACAATATTTCCAAGAGAAGATCTACTACCCCATATTGCAGAAGGAGTTGGACCAAGACCTAAACCACGAACATAGCCACTTTTTTCATTTTCCAACACTTGGGAATAGACATCTCCTTCCCAAGCAATAGAGCAAGGAGGTTGACTGTTTGATCCCTCACTATTACTAATCTTTCATTGATCATGTCCTAATCAATTAATTAAAACAAAGATAATTAAGATAATGAACTAATGTAAAAGACTATCAAAGGCATAACTGGAAAATAAGATTAGTGATCATTTGTAACTAAATGTCGAAAATGTCAAATTTTATAAATTCTCTGGTGTTCTAATACTTAACATATGTGGATCCTTATTGGCACTATATAAATAAACTTTACCTTACTTTATAAAAAAATAAGAAGAAAAATCTTACAATTGTCTTTGCTGACTCATCATCTAATAGTCTACCATTCTTTCGTGGTTTATAAGTTAATATAAAACTTTTAGCACATGTAGGATAAACACCATTTACAGGCTGATGGATTATATGGTGGCTAATAAGAATAATAGAGATATTTCTTAAATATCTTAATTTTTAATATATAAAAAATATGTTCTCATCCATTAAAGTGGCAAATGTAATGACCCTAAAGGTCATTTATTTTATTTTTCATGTTCTTTGATCATGTTACCCTTCTTGAAGTGTCTTCATGTCAAACTAAGTGTGGTTCCATGGTTGGATCGGAAACGTTATGGGTTTGATGTATCTTTTGGGGGAATTTTAGTTTTGAGAATTTAAGTTCAAAATTTGGAACTATATGGGTCATTTGGAGTTTGAGACCTTGTATCATAAATCCTTTAGTTTCAGTAGCTCTAGAATATCGTGGATCTAGTTGCACCCTTTCTTTCTATTTCAGACCTTCCATGGCGAGTTTGAATATTTAGACCGGCTAAATTTGAAGTTTTAAGTGAAACAGTTGACTTTGGTCAATATTTTGACTTAGATTGTCAAGATCAGAAATCAAATGATTTCGTTAGATTTTGGAGGTGAAATTTGGTTTATAATAAGGTTTTTTTATATTTCTTGCAAGTTCTTAGAGAATTTTTGCCATTTAAGTGTTTTTAATTAAAAATGAACCCTTAGAGAGCATCGGGTCAAGTATACCTCGTATTCGTGCTTCGATGGCTCCGTTGAGTCTAAAACATCAAAAATAGTATGTCTTCATATATGGTTTGTATTTACAAGATTACGAATGAATCCCGAGGGTCCGTTCAGAGTTGTGTTTTTCCTTATAAATTGCTCTTTTTGTTATAGATGTAACAGAAAAAGGACCTTCATACATATGCCCATCTATTAACTTAACTGACAATCATATAGTGCGTCATAGCTGCCCTCTAAATGGGATTTAGGAAGCAGACTCCTCGAAGGAGGTGTCCCACCTGAAATCTTCACCTTTGGCTCCATACTAAAAATGTCGGCCATGAAAGGACATCACAACTCCTTTCTAGTAAAGTATGGTAGTGATATCACTCCATGCATTGCACACTTTGTTCATCGAAGCTACACAGATATTATTCCAAATCTTTTCCAGGTTTGTCAATGTGTGGGTGTGACCACAATCACTAAGGCCTGACTCGCTAGGGGAAACGATCGCCTGATTTCTAATTTCCCTTAGGCCGTGATCGCATGGGTTATTTCCCATGATAGCATAAATTAATTTCCTAAGGCATCATGATTACATGGTTGGGGTCCATGATTGTAATAAAGGTGTTGTGCACCTGGGCATTCTAAAACAGAATGATCATGTTATTTCCCTACTTCTCATGCAAAACCACCAACTAAATCCTACCTTTGGCAAGGTTGAATAAGGGTTTTGGAGATTAACATTTGGGTAAGTTTTCTAATCGTGTTTTCATCAATTGTGCTTCAATTTAACATGAGTTTTCATAAAAATTATAGGTTTTTCAACCCCAATATAGAGAGTTAAAAGATGAACTCGAAATTGATACAAACTTGCAAACTTTTCTATGAAATGGAATGAGTTTTTGATAATACTTGATATTTAACTTACCTAAGTTATGAACAATATAATTTTATGATTAAGTTTTGATTTTGACATCATGGACCTAGGGTAAATTTATAATAATCCTTGAATTATCAAAATTTGGGTGTTGATTAGTGTATATTCTCTTATATTCTTGTATAGTAACTAGATGACACTAATATGGAAGGTCAAAGGAAGGTAAAAAACTCATGACTAAGAGATTCCTCCACTATTAAGGTAAGTTGAGGTTATTTGATCTTTGTATATGGAATTAGTTATTACTTGTTAGCTTTCTTGTAATTAGGGGAAGTTATTTTCTTTGGCGTTGTTTGTGGTGATACTTGTTAGTTCTAAATAGGGGGATTAATTGTTGGTATGACTTTGGTGATCCATGATTATACTCTATTTTTTGAATTAGTTGAAATGCCATGAGATGGGTGAAACTTGTTAGACTAAAATGACAATGAAATTTCATACATGATGAATTGAAATTTATTATTCTTAAAATATATGGGTGAATCAAAGATTTCTTGCCTTATTGAGTTGATTTTCTTGTATTAAGTTGTGCTTGTGCATAATATTTCCATGGCACTTCTAATATGTGAAATTTTATTGATATTTAAGCATGCAAATGATTTTTCCCACTTTATCAAGGAAACAATTGATATTGGAAAACCTGACTCACAGTCTCGATAGCAGGTATATTATTGAGGTAACACATTGAATGGAATCCCAACTATGAAGGTCTCAGTAGCAGGTATATATATACTATTGAGAAACATATGGTATCTTAGACCTGACTGTGATAGTCCCGACAGTAGGTGTACATGGACCTTGTGAGTCCCCTATAGGTTTCGACTGTGAAGGTCTCGGCAGCTCGATGTATACGTTTAGATAGGGATGCATCATGATTATATGTACATTACATAATATTTTTTTTACTTGTACCATATTTGGATTATCTGTCCTCTTGATGATTTGTATTTGTTTAATACATGCGTTGATTATAGCCTACTTGATACCTAGTTTGACTTGAGATTACTTGATATGTGAAGTATATTTCGTTCTAGTTGATTTATGTTGTAGAAGAGTTGGTGATATCTCTACTTTGAGAGATCTATTTAGACCTATGTTATTTGTTCTATTTTGTTGGTTGGGCTGCTATTTTATAACTTTCTGTAGGTTGTACTATCAGATGGTCGTTGGGATGATAGGAGTATTACTAACTCTTTATACTTGGACTAGATGCCGATGTGGCTGAGTACCGTGGTTTGAACTGACTCTTTCTCTTTCTGCACTCTTGTGCAGGTTCAGAGCCTAAGATTCACTGACTGTCAATCCTCATTCATCTAGGCTATATTAGAGACATTCTGAGGTAGCTACCCATCCATTCAGCAGTTACCAGACGTTCTTTATCTTTTCTTTCTTGTATCTTTACTTCTTAGAGATATTGAGAGACTTGAAATCTTGTATAAATTCCATTTTAGCAGCTTGCAAAAACAGTGACTACCTAGTTATGGGATTAGTAAAGACTTCCATTTTATCAACTTTAAATGGTGTATTTACTTTCTTTTTTATAGATTGTTTTTAATTTTATTTATCCATGAGTTAGGCTAAACTACTTGGTTGGGAAGGTAGCATCTAAATTTTGGTGCATCTAAGTTCATTGGTCTCACCGTATATAAGCCAAGTTTACTAGTGTCTTGAAGATCAGTGAGGAGATGTACATTACTTTTCCTCGAGAGGCTACAAAACTCTAGGAAAACATCTCTTAATTATTTGATTCTTATCTAGCGTAATTGTATTTGAGTGTTGAATCATTATGTGTTTTCATTGATAGATTGTGAGGACTAGGGTCGTGATGGATGAAGATGATCAGCATATGACTAAGCTAGTTTTCATGGGTAGAGGCAGTGTCATGACCCAAAACTCAAATCATGATGGACAACCCTCAACCTAAAAAAGCAATGGACCAACACTAGCTAATCAATAATAATATAAGCAGTAAGAAGTAAGACAAAAAGACATAACAACAAAATGCAAATATACAACATCTCTTAAGAATGGTGACTATGAAAATATAGAGCTAATGTACATCAGAGCATCCAAAAGTGAGATTACAACCATTCTAACAAGAGGTAAATATAAAAGACCAATCTGCTATGAACAAATGAGGTAGAATCTCAACACAACTAGAGAACATTTTCAGCCCGGAGGTTGGGATCCCACTTGATCTACGAAGCCTACTAGCACCCCTAATCTGCAAAATCTCACCTCATTTAATAACCCATGCTAGTATCTGCACCACAAAATGGTACAGAAGTGTAGCATGAGCACCAACAACACAGGGCACTCAGTAGGCATCATAGGCTGACCGGCTTCACTCAAATACAAGCAAGATACAGAAAGTAAGTAAAATAGGTCAGAATAAAAATGAGTAAAATAGTACATGAAGCAATACATAGCTATAAGGAAAGAAAATGAAAGTAACTAACACAAGTCTAAGCACTCTACCTCATGGGGCACAGTTAGCATTCCTAGCTTGACTCACAAGTCCATTGAATCATACCTGATATACAGGTCAACTTAGCCATGAGTAGGAACGGGTAACTAAGGAAAACAAAAGCACAAGAATAAAGGAAAAGCAAGTAACAAATAAAATCCAAGTAGTGACCCATCCCACCACTGGATACGTACAGAAAAAAACAAACATAACCTACCTGATGCCCCATTCTGCTGGTAGGCACAAATAGGAAAACAAGACCTAGTGTGACTCCCCATGAAAGCCCGAAAGGTACAAATAAGTGGTAAAAGGATATATGCCAGATAGAACTAAACTTACACAGCAAAACCAACAGAACCATAGGTACCACCCTCAAGCACTACATTAGGCCTACTCTCTAGGTTTAAGCCCCATAGCTAACATTGAGAATACCACCCACTGGGAGCCCCATCCCAAAGGTCTTTCCTTCAAATCATAAGTTGTGAACCCCATCCTACTAAGTACCCTATCCCGAAGGTCTTGCCTTCAAATAATAAACTAGGAAACCCATTGTATTAGGAGCCTCGTTCTAGTTCCACACTCAAGGACCAACCCCTAATGGGATATCCACCTCCAAACACATCTCCTGGTCTGCACCGATAATCACCCCGTAGTACACATAATATAAGGAAAGCCAGGTTCCAATTATGTATTAGAAAAATATCTCATAACATTATGTGGTCCTGCAAAAAGAGTTATAAAACCCTGCTTTAAAATTAAGTTTAGAAAATCTCTATTTATAATAGACTTTAACCCCACCTGGTTAAATAAATCACACTATTGGCCCCGCCCATTCAAGGATATCGCAATATGCATGCACGAAAAAAAACCAGGGAAAACAGAAGGTGCACTCGAGGTCTAGGAAAGTTTTGAAGCCACCAACTAAGATCACACCTTACATGAATAGTAAAAAAAATAGCCCAATACTATCATATATCCACACTGCCGCCCACGGCATACTGGGTACACTATTCTCATCCTACAGCCTACAACCAACTATGGCCCCTTGCAGGCCCCAAAGAGGTATACAAACTACTCATCTAGCCCAGAAACTAGCTAGAATCCAACAGGTACTCAATATATGCCAGTTTAAAGAGTAGGAAAGCCTAGCCTACCTAGATCGGCCTCAAAACGCCCGAAACTAGCCCAAAACTACTATAATAAGGTCTATGGGTCAAATATTGAAGTATAAGACCCATGTTGCATTATATGAGTCAAGTCAAAGCCCGGGCCTAAAAACAAGCTCGTGGCCCTACAAATGTAAAGATTAACTAAAAGTTCTTGCATGAAGGTCTCAACTTGAGGAACTGATCATAGGCAGTTTTACATACCGGAAAGCCACATAACTCGTATTAATTGACTTTGTTTTGGGAATAATTGTATAATATATGATGTTTTCGTAGTGAATATGTGGAAATGCTTCTAACCAATGTGATTAGCATCTTTTTTAGGAAATTATGAGCATATGGAAGAAAAAAAGTAAAGAAAAGGCAAGTCAAGAAGAAAAGAAGAATTTCTAGAAAAAATGTACTGATCACGATAGGGATCACGTCGTGATCCTTATCATGATCCAACTTAACTGACATCGGCTGGGCTTGTTTTAAATGGGCTTATTAAGGGTAATTTAGTCTTTTTACCAATGAAGACAGAAACCCTTAAGAGGCGTTTTTGAGGCATAATAAAAGAAAATTGACTTGTGGAGACAAGGAGGCAATCACCAAGGAAAGACGGAAACCCTAGGAAGAATTCACTACTATTGCATCAAGAGTAAAGATTGATTATACACTTATCTTACGGTATTTATTAATTATGAACTCTGTGATATTTGTAAATCGTATGGGCTAGAAACCCTTGTTCTAGGGCTTGTGTTTCACACACCATGGATGAATTATAATTAATGTAATGTTATTCTGTTCCGATAAAATTTATTGTTCTTTTATTTGAATATAAATGCATTTCTAATTGCTCGAAACTTTTAGAAGTAGTCTTATTCTTGTTAGGTTATTGATCTGATAACCGTGTTAGTGAGCTGGAATAGAATGAGTGCATTTATATTACCAACCTTAATCCTAGGAAAGTATTACAACTAGCTTAACTATAACATGATCGTGTACGTAGTTGCTTCACTTGGGTAACTTAGGGAAGATAGCTTAATACTGTTATGATAAGCGAACAATACTTTAAATCTAGCATAGTTGTTACTTCATTAAATAGGTGGCTAATGGACGATCCACCATTTGTCATATTAATAACCCCTAACTCAATAATCAACGGACAAATCTCTTTATTTAATTAGAGTTAAGATGTGTGTGTGTGAGTAATGCCATAGCCCTATAATCTTTATAATTCTTGAAGTTACATAATAGTGTTTTCCATCTTAATTTCTAGTTCATATTGCAAGTTAGTTTTAATTAAATTAATATACTCTTTTAAAGTGTTAATAAATATTTTGGATCTAAATCCTTCCGTAGCTTTCTAAAGAGAATCAATTATATATAAGTCCCTGAGGGTTTGAAAATTAAGCTTGCAAGAGCACTATATTACTCATTCGACCACATACACTTGTGTGTGCTTATGGATGCAACAAGTTTTTTGCGCCGTTTCCGGAGAATTGGCAATTGATTCACTTGTGAGTTATTTGAGTGATTTAGTTTGTTTATTGTGCAAAAGATTTAACAACTTGATCTTAGTCTTTCCATTGCATTGTAGGTACCATTATAGGTAATCTGGCATGAGACAGAAACTTGACAGAACCATTAGCGGAACCCGAACATTTCCTCCATTCACAGCGAAGAGCAAGATTATTTCCTCTGTCAAGTTCTAACATCTCGCTGGATCCGCCAATCATAATCGTACCTGCTGAGATAGAAGCGCCAAGATCTGTGCGCGAAGTGGCTATTCCGAAAGCCACCAATGCTACCTCAGCTTTCCAAAAGCCCGCTCCGGGAGGTAGATTCGAGCTTAAGCAGAATATGGTGTAATTGTTGCACACTAGCGGGCAATTTACTAGTTCCCACATGAAGATCCTCAATAACATATTCAGAATTTCTTGGAGATCAGTGATACTTATATTCCTATGGGAGTTACATCAGACTATGGGAGACTCACACTGTTCCCCTTCTCATTATTGGGGAAATCCAAGAGGTGGTTATCGGCAGAACCACCCAACTCTATTCAAACTTGGGAGGACTTAGCAAGAAAATTCTTGATCTGGTTCTTTCCATCTGGAAAGACAGCGAGGCTGCGAAGCAAAATTCTAAGCTTCTGGTAAAATTCTGTAGAGAACTTATATCAAGCATAGGAAAGATTTAAAATGTTATTTTGAAATTGCCCACATCAACAACAGTCGAATAAAGTGTTGCTGCATACATTTATCGAGGTTATTAGATTCAGCAGCAGGGGGCCAAGCTTTGGAGCGCACTTACGAGGAGATGTATACATTGCTAAATAGGATTGTCATGGGAAATTCTGACTGGAATGGTGATATGTCAAGATCTATTGCTAAGAAAAATACTACAGGAGTTATAGAGTTGGATACGGTTACGGCTCTCTCGGCACAAATATCATCTTTGCATAATATGTTTTAACAAGCCTTTGGGAAGCAACAACAGCAGACTGCGGTCAACGCAGTCCAATCACAGGCTCAAGAATGGTGTGAAACATGTGGGGGTGGTGACCATACGTCTGATGTATGTGGCGCTAACCCAGACTCTGTGAACTTTGTTAGGAATGCACAGCGTAGTCTAGGGTAGCAGTTTTACGGAAATTCATACAATGCAAATTGGAGAAACCACTCCAACTTCTCTTGGGGTGGGAATCAAAATCAGCCCCATCAACAAAGTTTTGGTAATTACAGGAAGCAACAGCCTAGGCAACAACATCAGCAACCAA
>JBDJHY010200083.1:0-11636 GCA_039654485.1 Withania somnifera | reverse complement strand
AGCTTGAGTTATTGAAGGATTATGATATGTCAGCTATGTATCATTCGAGTAAGGCCAATGTAGTGGTTGACACCCTTAGTAGGTTGTTCTTGGGTAGTTTTTCCCATTTTTATAAGAATAAGAGAGAGTTGGATTAGGAGTTGCATAGCTTTCACACTTAGGAGTTAAATTGACAAATGCTGATGGTAGTGGTATGCTTGTTCTAAATGCTTTCGAGTCGTATCTTGTTATTGAGGTGTAGATCAAGAAAGATAGTGATTCGGTGTTAGTTAAGTTGGAGAATACATTCCAAAAACATAAGGACCAATATTTCTCACTAGGGGTATGGGGTTCTACACTATGAGGGTTATTTGTGTGTCCTAGAAATTGATGGGTTGTGGGGATATGATTTTGTTTGAGGCTCATAGTTCCAGATATTATAGTCATCCTTGAGTTACTAATATGTATAAAGATCTAAAGAAGGTGTATTGGTGTAAAGGTATGAAGAAAGATATAGCCGAGTTTATGTCTAAGTATCCAAATTGTCAGCAAGTGAAGATAGAACACCAAAGGCCAGCAAGTAAGATGCAACAGTTTGAGATTTTGACATGGAAGTGGGAGGTGATAAATGTGGATTTTATCACTAGTTTAGCATTATCCTAGAAGCATGACTCCATATGGGTTACAATAGACCAAACGGATAATTCTTGTCACTTCCTATTTGTTACACAAACTATTCAGCCGAGTAATATAATAGACTCTAATTTTTAATGTATCGTCAGATGCATGGGGTAGCATTGACTATTATCTCAGATCAGGGTACACAATTATCTTACTTTTAGATATCATTTCACAAAGGTTTGGATTTGTAGATTCACATGAGTATAACTTTCCATCCTCAGACCGATGGTCAGGCTCAGAGTACCATTCTAACATTGGAGGATATGATGCAGGTATGTGTAATCAATTTCAAGGGAAGTTGGATTGAACACTTGCCTTTGATTTAGTTTTCCTACAACAACAACCATTATTCTAGCATCCATATAGACCCGTTTGAGGCTTTTATGAGAGGAAGTGTAGGTCTCCCATTGGATGGTTTGAGGTAAGTGAGGTAGCTACAGTTGGGAAAAAGCTTATTCAAAAAGTGATGGAGTAAGTTTAGAATATTCGTGAGAGACTAAAGGCGTCTCAGAGCAGGTAGAAATCATATGCAGATATGAGGAGGAGAGAGTTAGAGTTTGAGGTAAGTGACTGGGTATTCCTGAATGTATCAGCTATTAAGGGTATCATGGGGTTTGGAAAGAAAAGGAAATTGATTTCAAAGTATATTGTACCATATCCAGTTTTGAGGAGGGTAAGAAATACATCCTATAAGTTCGATCTTTCGCGAGAGTTAGCATCAATCCACAATGTTTTCCATATTACTTTGCTCAAAAAATGCCTAAATGATCCATCTTTGATAGTGTTAGTCGACAGTATCAACATTGAGGATTGTTTGGCTTATGAGGAGATACTCATTTAGATCTTAGACAAGATGGTTTGTAAGTTGAGGAATAAGGTCTTATGGAAAAAAACCAGTCAGTCGAGGGAGCTACTTAGGAGGAAGAAAAAGATATGATGAGTAGATATCCGCATTTGTTTCCTTCTAGTTCCACTTCAGTATAAGGTAATAGCATCTCCATTCAACTTTTCCCTTCTCCATTAATGGGCATGTAGCTATAGCATTGCATAAGTCCCTATGTGATTAATTGTGCCTTATTTGATGAGTTCATGGAAGTAATGGTCAGTTGTAATAGCATGCATGCCTATGAGCTTAGTTAGTAGCTAAACCATATTTTGTTGGTTGATATGAGGTTGTGGGTAGGTTCCATAGTTAGCTTGTCAGTTTCCTAGCACTTATCCTCTATTTTGTGGATGAAATCTTCATGCAGGAATGAATGATCACAAGAGGAATATATGTAACACCTTGAAACTTATGCTAAAGGTTGTGTGACATAAAAATGTGTCTATAAAATTTCACTCAGATATGGAACTATTAGGTTTGCACGAGTCCTTTGACAGATTGAGATATGCTTCGACGGTTCTCCATCTCTCTCGTGAGACCCATCCATCCCTATAAAATAAACTAAGTATTGAGCCCAATTTCTATAATAGCTTTGGTTAACCATAATACCTTTTCACAGTTCATTATATGATCCGTCATTTTCCTAATTTTGACTAAGAGTTGGAAAGTCATACGGGTCATACTATAGACAGTAATAATGTTTGATGGATCGTTATAGCAACCATAAAAGCAATAGTAGCATGATAATTTGGGTCCAAGTTTGATGGTGCATTTCATGGACCGTTGACTGGGTTGATGGATCGTCAACCTACCATGAAAACCTGAACAGTTCTATTTTAGTTCAATTTTCACAGGGACTTTTTAGATTTTTCCCATTCATTATACATTTCATACTATATCATTTTAGCCTCATATTAGAGTAAATATAAGTACCAAAATTTGATTTTATTTATTCATTATTTATAAATCAAATTTTGAGCAGATTCTCCCAAGGTTTTCTCTCAAGAACTAAGTCTACGGTTTTCATCAAGAAATCATTGTGCATCCCTTTCTCCTTAAGATTTATCAATGATTTTCTCTAATTCAGGTATGTGAGATTTCAACAAGGTCCTTCTAATTTGTTCCCAACTACCCAGTATTTTAATCATTATCATGACCTAGAGATTTCATGGTGAATCCCATAAATTGTATTCATGAACTTTATATACTCTTGTTCATAGTCATATTTGTATATATATATTTATGTTATAATTGTGTAAATTATCATAAATTGTAAAGTTTAGTCCAGTTATTAGTTCAAGTCCCTTATGTGGAGTCTATATGCTTGGTTAGTCATGTTTTAGGGAAAATTCCCATTATCTGAGTTCATGACATACTCAGTCGTAGAGTTAGAGTCATAGTTCACGTTCATGGTCTGTTTATGAATTTGGATTTTAGAGTATTGGTCTAGTTCACGAGTCAATTAATTAAAATAGAATTAAAACATGATGATGAGACGATGATATGGAAGATACAATTAGTTTATGAGTTCATGGGCCTGTATATAGTCAAGGAATATAGTATCGACATATATTCGGTTCAATATAAGTTTTGGAGTAGTATTAGCACTAAGTGAATTTTGATGACCTAGTCCTTATCCCATACCCTGTATCACCAAATGCAGGTAAGTTCATGGCCGAGAGCAGCATTTAAAGTTTAGGATTAGTGGATCCACTAGGAGTTAGACATGGCCCTTACTTTGGTAGGTTTGGGACCCCACCTAACATAGAGATATATGTTTGACCTTGTAGCCTAGTGCACAAGGAATGTTGGTTATAGAACCTCACAGGTCAGTTACTTAGTTAGTCAGTTAGTGTGGTCAATCCTTTGTCATTCAGGTCAGGAGAGTCATAAAAGATCAAGTTAAGGTTAAAAGAAGACTTTTACTTTATTATTGTCTTATTTCATGTATTTTCTTATTTGAGTCAGCAGGTGGTAATCCAGATATGAGTTATGTGTTCATGCATTGAATAGCTAGTTTCTTTATTGATAATGTAGCATGTTTCACTAACCCCTTATATGCTCAGTATATTCAAATGTACTGATTGCATACTTTCTTGTATTGCAGGTATTTTACCCATATAGGTTTGGTCAACCTTTTAGATGTTTGCAGTTGACTCGGACCCTCATTCCTTGAAGTAGAGTGGTGAGTTCCCACCTGATTAGAGAGCAAGTTGGAGTTAGCATTATTTCCTTTGATTTAGACCTTCGACTTCAAGGAATTACCATTATTTAGCTTATTTCTAGGTAGGGGAATTGTCCTTACTTATTTCCAATATTTATCTTATTAGTGACTTCAGATATAGATAGTGTTAGACTTATTTCCAATATTTATCTTATTAGTGGCTTCAGATATAGATATTGAGTTGTTGTACTTATTCATGCATGGTTAATTGATGTGAAGTCCATCATTACTTTTTTCTTTCTCATTTATGATACAACTGAGATTGAGTGATAGAGTCAGGCATGGACCAAGTGGTTCATCTAAGGCTACGAAGGTGACTTAGTGGTTAAGGTATCGGTCCCACCTAAGGGGTTCTCCGGGTCATGACATATAGGCTCATGGATTTATTACGTCTATTATTTAGACTCTTGTTGTTTATTATTTTATATTATATCAGTCATGTTTATGCTTCCTCTTAGTTCTATATACCATGATTTAGTATATTACCATATCCAAGGGCTAGCTTGGGTCACTTGTAGTTCTAAGTGCCATGTATTATCCAGGGTATAAACCTGAGGCATGACAAACTTGGTATCATAGAACTAGGTTCAAGAGTCCTAGAATGTATGAAAGTTGCATTTAGTATAGTCCTTATTATAGATATGAAATGATCTATACTTAAAATGGAAAGGCTACGAAACATTTAAAAAATGTTTCCCTTATTTTGTGTCATTTCTCATGCTATAGAGTTTAACTCTATTACTCTTCTCTAACATATGCCTTACATGATTCATACCATGCCTCCAGGTAGTGAAGGAATGCAAATGAATAATGGGTCCCGTGCCAACAACCAAAATCAAGCCCCTCGGCCTCCACCACCTCTATTTCTTAGCCTGATAATGTTATTAACACTGAGTTTAGGAACGTAATCCACCAGCTAGCACTTGTTATTGCTGTATAAGCTAATCAGTAGGAAATAAAACCTGTAGGTCCTTAAGGTTTTCTAGAAACTACTACGGTTCCTGAGTTTCTCAAGATGAATCCACTTGAGTTCTTTAGATTCGTGAAGTACCTTTTTCTATATTTTTTATTATTTTCTTGTGTGTAACTTTATCTTATACCATCCTTTTTAAATCCAAAACTATTTGGTTTGGCCTTTCCTGAAGAAGGATTAAAAGACCTAAATATTATTTTCTCCCTAATTCAACAATTAGAATTTCAAAAATAGACAAATTCCCCTCTAAGTCAAGCTAGGTTTCCTCCTCCTTCAAGATTAAAATAGCATATTAGGTATGTTTGACTTTAATAAGGGTATCCTTCCATCCTTATGTCCAACTTATCATATTTATTGTAAAGTTTCATGATTTTAAATTCTAGAGTTTTATCTGATTATGTTTCATTTCATGAAACTTAGTTTTATCATCATAAATTATGTCCATGGTTTATGTTTCCCTAACTAAATATATTTCTCTATGATTTAACCTCAGTCATTATAATTTTATTAGACTATGGATGATATTTCATTATTGAACCCAACAAGTACATTATTTGAAGAATTATACGAGATTTTATAAATATTAAATCTAGTTCTGAATTACTCAGAATATATATACTACAACCTTTGGTCAGAGAATTAGAATATTAAGCATGACTAGTGTAACCTAGTATTTAGTTAAACAAGTTGTTTTACTAGTCTATGCACAATTTATGCATGATTAGTATGATACTTAGATATGCAATCATTGATCATGACTAATATCAGAATATTATGAGCAACACAGTTTCAGTTTTAGGAGTAATATTCAGCACCAAGTGGATTTGGGTTCCGAATAACCCCAATTCCAGAGCTATGTGGCCACCATAAGTTATTTAGCCTTTATGGCTTATATTAGTGGATCTACACTAGTCATGTTCTATACCTTTTGCCAAGTATAGGGAATCTTGTCAACCAGGTTGTATGTTGGACTCCATATTTTCTCACATGATTTATTCAATTAAGAGAATCTACCACGGTTTTTAGCTTTATTAGTTCTATATGTCTTCATAGTTTATAGGGCTCACTAGCCTTAAATAAGACTTCAATATTTTTATGACTTGTTACATGCTACAAATTTTCAGTTGCCTTCTCATATGGGTCATTGCAAATCAGTTTTACTTGGTTTGCCTAGATATGATGGTTCATTTCTCTTTTCAGTCGGCATATCATTTACTATGTTTTCACACGATTACATCCGTACATAATTAGTACATTCAAAGTATTCATCGTATAATCTTTGCGCTACACTAATTCATAATGTAAATAGTCCCCATAACTTAGCTCTTAAGGACGTCATAAAGGAGACATAACATCCCTCCCCTTCGTATGACTTAATAATACTAACTTCTGGTGACACTAGGAATCTAGAAGCCTGGAATCTCATGCAATAACATGCTTCTCTAGGGACAAATCACACTAGTAATACTTATGATACTCCTTTATCTATCGGATGATTTTGCCTTCATTTCTTTGTTCATATAGAGATCATATCTTACACTTACAACTTTTATTTTTGTCACAAGGCATCAACTTAGGCTATTATATATGCTATATCAAGCTAAATGGGTCAAATTCTAAGGCTAACCTTGTCACTTACAACCCACATATTGATATTCCTCTCACTATGATGATAATCTGGTAATAACACAGGTAATACTAATCTTCTAAGAGTCAATAACAAAATAACTAAACTCAATTAAACATTTATCTGGTCATAGCTTGCACATGGTCTTATTACACTTAGTCTATCTCTTATAACTCACTAATTAATTTGGATTGATAACCTCATGAATACATAGGGTCCTCTCATCCAAACCCATTATGTACTTGATCTTACTAACATAATAACTTGTCATCTACATTCCACCATGATATATGTACTACATAAATATCATTACACCTTAGTAAATATTTAAGGACTTACCATTTGATTACTTACTGAATAAAAACATGACTCTGGCTACACCTTAATCAATAACCATGCCCACTTTTACTTTCTAAACTTCTTACTTCACATGCCTGGCTATAAGATCATTCTACCACATAAGGTTTTGCCTCATAACATTCTAAAGCATACTCTCTTCTAAAGGTTTTATGTACACTGATTATTTATAAAGGGGCCCAAGGTCATAAAATATAATACTTTGGATCAACAACAAGAATACAATCTTCTAATATAATAGACTTAACTGCACTAGTGGGAAAATCTCAAAACTTTGTGAGAAATTTAACTTTTTGATGGCTCTAATTGTAAGAACTACATTGATGGGAATATGAACTTTAATGTTTCAACCACCTCGTGATGAGGCTAGTTGGAAGAACTAGAGCAACACATGAATCTATATGAGTTTCTTAAAGGAATGCTCTATCATACAAACTAGAGTATGAAATAATGACAAATTTTTCTTAAGTATACTTAATCACTCATTTATAAAAGTGGTCCCTTCACAACAATAAACAAGATCATAATGACACAACTTCATAGACTCTCTAGGAAACTTGAACTGTGTGCTCTGATACCAAGTTTGTCACGCCCTGAGGCTACCCCCTGGACATAAATAACACCAAAAACCATGAGTGGGCTAAGATAATCACTTATCCTGACATGAGTCTATGAAACTTTTACTGAAAAATCATAATAAGTGATGCAGAAGCTAGGGAAATAAGATGAACTTATTCATACCATAAAAAAATAAGAATACCTTTTTGTTATTAGAAATGATTAGTTTATTTAAAGTTGAATACACTGGTTGACTGACTGACTATTTATGAAGCCTCTACTAAAAAAGCTTTGAATGATCCTATCTGTACTTATTCCATCTATTTTGTCAATGTAAGTGATTTCATACTAGAAAGTGGTTGAAATTGTTGAACCGGAGAAATGAGTTGGAAAGGAGTGGAATGAAAGCAGACAAGTGAAAATGATGAATTGCTGTGACAAGCCTATCACAACCCGAAATTCAATCATGATGGCACCTATATTTCCACTCTAATAGATTAAGCAAAACTAAGGATAACAATTTAAATCAAATATAGATGCAGAAATAAATATGAATAAGTGATAAATTTAGAAAGTTAAGTGGAAATTATAATATAAAACCTAAAACCAGGTGTTCGCTATTTACAAGCCACTAATACGAATAATTGTACAAGAACCAAGTATCACTAATTCTCTATTAAGTAAAGACACAAGGAAAGAAAGATAACATAAGATATTCGGCAATTGCTAAAGGAGCAAGTAACTACCTCAGAGTATCTCGACTACAGACCTGGAATAGGGAAGACAAATAATCACAAAGACTCCGGCCTGGAACATGCATAAGGGCGCAGAAGAAAAAGTGTGAGTACAAAAATAATGGTACTTAACATCATCCTCAAATGGATCTAATATAAGGAGATAACGGAAACCCTGATGTCCTACCACCCTCCAATAACTACAATCTGCATGGATTTCATGTACAG
This sequence comes from Withania somnifera, assembly GCA_039654485.1. NCBI lineage: Eukaryota > Viridiplantae > Streptophyta > Magnoliopsida > Solanales > Solanaceae > Withania > Withania somnifera. The sequence continues at coordinate 3,392 of JBDJHY010200083.1, read as the reverse complement.
TAACCCAACCAACAGTATAAGTTCAATAGGCAGAAATCAGTACAAGTAAAAGGTAATGATAGAACTCCATGATACAAGTGAAAATATCATAGGTTAGGACACCAAAGATCAAATCAAATTAGTTATCAATAATAAATCTCAAGTTATCATTCAATACGTAATTTTCACAATATCTCTCGGACAGACAAATCAATCAAGCATAATTTGATACAAACGCAATAAATGTATCAGTAACCATGATGCATGTCTGTCCTATCCATACGGACTTACTACTAAAACCATCATAGTTAGGACCCATAGGGGACTCATAAGATCCATGTACCCGTCCAGAACCAATTCCCATCAAACTATATGTCACGGCCCAATTTCTTGGATTATGATGACACCAACTATGCCACCAACAGGTAAACCAACCCTAGAGTCCAAAGCCAAAGCAGAGGACTACTATATCGAATGTGTAAAGTACAAGTTTAAAATAGCAGTATATAAGTGAATAAAGCAAAAGTCATAAGAATCAAAATAAATGCCCAAAACCTTGTATCACTGTAGTATGAACCACTAAGTATAGAAAAAGAATTAAAATGTTTAATATAACTGTATCTCTGAAAATACATGGAGATCAAATAAAAATACTAAATCAGAAGAGAAACAGGAAAAGTCGGACACCAAGCTCACCCTGATTCTCTAAAGTAGACTGTAATCTGTACGAACAATGATCTATAATCATGGTCGGGCACCTATACTTGGATCTGCGGATGTGCAAGTGTAGTATGAGTACAAGATGTTGAAGTAACCCGTACCCAATAGGTTTTGAGGGCCCACTAGGCACATAATAAAAATAAAAGAAGTAAATAATGGGATACAATAAAAGGGGTCACAAAAGCAAATAGTACAACAAGGGAAGTCATCTACTCAATTAAGAATCAAGTACAAGTAGACATGTATCACTAGCTAATCACATAATAGGATCTCGAGCAAAAAAAATGTACCCAGAATCCTCGCAAGAGTATATGTGAATAATAATATAATAAATCAAGAATCAAAAGAAGACACGAGGAGAACATGGATGGTATACTGGTAACCTTAAGTAAGGGATAGATGAATGAATGATAGTATAAGGCACAAATCCCACATATGATAAAGTATCGACTAACTAGAAAAAATAACTAAGAAATAATAATAATAATAAAGTAATGCATATAAACGTTGTCAAGTCCCCGAGATAGAAGCGCAATGTACATAAAAACACGCTTACCTGTAGGCATCCACATACTACTAGGGGTACACTAAAGAAAACAAGTGAAGAAAAGTAAATACACCTCATGAAGTAACCAGCCCAGCATACTCTTCTCCTCTGATACCCGTAGGTCCAGCAGGCTGAACCCATGGAAGACTAACCTAAATATTCTCGGTATATCACTCCTCCGACCTATACCCCCCCTTCGTGTCATGTGAAAGCCCAAAGGTAAGGTCCATAGAGGTATATCACCACGTACAATCTATAACATTATAAAAACCTCACATCCAAATTAACAGAGCCTCAAGGGTCTCATATTCTGGCATCTCGTGCCTAATATCAATAGTCTTATCAAGTTGTACTCGGTGAGTCATGGCTTTCCATGCCTGTATATCATAGTATCACCCAAAAGTCCTCAAGGGAACTGTATCATCTATGTCTCCATAACCGTCAAATGTGATAAGTGGAAAAAAATTATACTCACTATCATACGACGACGTACTCAAGTGTCAGCGGCTGTACTCACTGCCGAACAAAGTCAGATTTAAGTCCCAACATTTATTAGACAAATGATATTTCCTAGTGCTAGGATGTAAATCCTAGACTAAAACAAGTATAATAGTATTACCGGGTACTCGATACAAAATTAGCCTCTAGCCATCATGGCTCAACACTCAGATGGCAATACTAACCCAGCCCTAATGCACTCTCATCAGAGCCATAGGCCAACCCTCTCGTGTCATGAATGCACAATATATCAACAATTATATATCAACATATGATCATGTAATAATAATTTTCTATAACCTGCACAGGTATCACTGCATAACTCCTAAGTCATAGGCACCATATATATATAGGATGCCAAAATATAAATTAACAAGGGAAGGACGAAGAAACGGTACGCGATCACTATAACCACCTAAATACCCAACCTACGGATGTTATTTAGTACAATTATTAAATCTATAGGCCCAGAGATAGCCCCACGGAGCCTAACTGTAGTCCAACAATAAAGCGATGCAAGTCCACATAGTACTCAGGATGATATCAAATGAACTCCAAATGATCTGAAATTTGCATCAAACTATTTTATATGTCAATATGAGTCTAACAGTATAATTTATGCTAAGTTCTGGACTGGTCCTAAAATTGAGCCTAAATCAGGCCTGGGGGGCCCGCTCATCAGAACTGAAAACAAACTTCTCCATGGGGTTCCCAATGTTACCAGGAACCCGTTCTCCAAAATTGAGCATAATTTTGGTGCGAGACGGGCTCCAAAACAACCCAAAAAGATTTTACTACAATGTAGTTAAAAATGCATTTTTTATGGATTAAACATTTAGATTTTGATGTATTAACGATACTAGAAGCAAAAAACACTCGGTAAATGAAGAATTACCCAATTATATATGAATTATGGCATGAGTTCATAAAATTCATCAACTGGGGTCATTAATGGAGGAAATCAAGAAATTTAAGAATTACAATGAAAATTCTTACCCAAAATGCGAAAGAATTGAAGAGCAATGATAAGGGGATTTTTCACAGCCTTAGAATTGGAGAAGATTTTTGCTCTGAAACTAGTGCAAGCGTAATGTTTTTACTAAAATAACAGTTGGGGATCATGCAGGGGTTTTTATATAACTGACAGGTATTTCATTCATCGTGATCTCATAGAGTGGATAGACATTGCTTCGTCGCAATCGCGTGATCCAGCCTCACAATCGTGAAGCACAGTTACTTATTGAAGCGTGATCGCATGAAATATGGACGCGATCATGAAGAACAATTAATCCTGCACTAGTTGTTGGTTCAAACAACAAATTTAAGAGAAGGAAAATGCTCTGAATTACCACTCAAAATGCATTTGGAGTCCCATTTATGCAAACAAACTATGCACCTATACCCGCATCAACATTCTAGACTCAAAGGCACATACTAAATTGGAATTCGAGGTTATTTCATATAAATGCTGACCAAGTTAACCCATATGCTAAAATTCAAGAATTTTCCACCAACACCTTAAAAATGCAACGACAAGTTCGATAAAAAAACCAACACCTTCCCTAGCCTAAAATCACCATTCCAGAGCTAACAAAAGCGTCAGAATTCCACTACAACAATCCAAACATGAAAATACCAACCCCAAGCT
>JBDJHY010200072.1:0-11636 GCA_039654485.1 Withania somnifera | reverse complement strand
ATAGTGGATTGTGTCAAATTAGGAGTCCTCATCATGAGAATATTAGTTCTAAGCTAGATGGTTCAAAATGTGACAATATTGCTCTTGAGTTTTTTTGAGTTTGAAATGGCAGTAACTAGCGTATTTTGTTTTATTGATGGTCAATTTAAGGATGGCAATGACCCGCTACATAAGGGATTAGATAAAATAATTAATGAGCCTCATGGTAGTGAAGGAGTTACTAGAGTTGATCTTAAGGATAGTCATGTAAAGTGCTTAAATGTTGATCCTTATTCCTTGGCGTATGATTCCTTTCTAAATCTTATCAAAGGACTAGTGAATTGGAGTATGAGGTAAGGATAATATTCTATTTGATGATTGCATAGCTATGGAAGATGTAACTGGTGGGATATCTTGTAGTGTTGGACATATAGCTTCCTTCAGGGGTTATAGTTTTTTTAAAAGCCCACTATGGGAGGATGATAAACGTTTCAATAATGGAACCTTTTTCTTGGGAAATGGTAGTACATTAATTGGAAAGGGTAGTGGAGAGGAGGAAAGTGAAGCATGTACCGTAATTAATTCTTCATCATTAAGTGTTTCCTATTTAATTCAGAGCCATGATGTTCTTATACCCACTATTACTACTTTTTATGAGGACACTGTGGATGAAGTTGGTTTAAGTGGTACCTTCTTGTACTACCTAGTTGCATACGATAATTGTTTTGATGTGAAGTATGTAATGTATGCAAGTAAGGATGCTATTTGGGTAATTAAGTGTTTATTTAACACATGCGTTGGTAAGTCTTTTCTATTTGACCCTGGTGATGATTATAGAGGTAGAACTCTTTCTCTTGATTGCTATGATTATTTGCTTAAATTGTTTGTGGAGTTGTGTCAAGGAAAGAGTTATGAGGAGAAGCACCCGATTTAGGGTGAAGCAACTTGGTGAAATGGATAATTTTGTACTTTACATTCTTATTCGCCAAAGACAGGTATGTATTTAATACTTATACTTATTTTCGAACTTTCAAGGACCATGGAGGTAAATGTTATTCATCTTAGAATTTCTTATAGGACTCATGTGATGTCATGTAATGATTCTTTCATAATACTTTTAGAGATGTACTATGAGTGGATATCGATAGTTCTAGAGTGTAATTTAGGGGTACTTGTTGCTTTTACCCGAGACTAAGTAAGGTAAGAATCATATCTTTGTTCTGGGCTAATGCATAGACCAGAGTATTAAGTTGTAATAATCATGCTAATAAAGAATCCATGGGGGATATTTAGTTCTTGACGTGAGGAAAGATATGAGTTACTTGAAAAATGCGAAAAATACTTACTTGCATGTTTTGTTTCCAAATCATGTAGAGTCCTTAAGTTTACCCACTTGTCCAATGCTTATGGACAGACAAATATCTCTTGTTCTGGTTGGATATTTGTTCCTTTTTGAACATATTGATTCTATAAAAGTAAGCAATCTAGAATTCTTAATTCTTACTATGCTTACTATCATTATTATCATCCACCATTTGATGATTTTAGAGTTTTACTTTGTCTAGTAAAGGCACTGTATTCATTCTCTTTCATTTTTTGTAGGGTTAGATTCAAGGACGAATCTTCTTAAGAAGCGGAGGATGATACGAGCACAGTTGGCAACCACTCTTCAAGACTCTTCAAAAAGAGGTAAGTTAAGGACTTGAAGATTTATAACATTTAGATAGCTTGTAGAATAAAATGTGAAGCCCAAGAAGCCCAAAACTTAGAGAAAAATGGACGGTCAAAGACCCCAAGAAATAATGGAAGATTCCAGAGTAAAAGAAGTTATTCAAATCCTACTCAAACTAGGATTCCAGATCCTACTCAAATTGGGATTCCAACTCCTACTCAAACTAGGATTCCAATTCCTACTCACTTTGGGAGACCCAATTCTATTCAACTAAGGAGAACAAATTTGGCTCAAAATAGAAGAAGAGGAAGGCCCAGAAGGTGCTAGAAGCTTCTTGGATTTATTCCAATTGTACTCAAATTAGATAAAGCAAAAGTTTTCCAAGTCCTACTACTTTTGGGACATTATATTTTTGCCAACTCATCTATAAATATGGTTTTTTTGTTCAATTTTAGACAGAGAGTATTAATGAAATAAAAAATCATGGGCTGAAATTTAGATTATTTAGTTTAGAGGATGGATTCCCAAACATTTATGTTAGCCTTCATTATTGATGGGTTCTTTGCCATTGTTGATTTAGTACTTCTTTCATGATCTTCATATTGAGAAGATCCTTTGTGGAATCAATTGTACTTCTCTTTTATTGAGTATCATTCACTTTCTTTCTTTAGTTAATTATGGATTCAATTAGCTATTCTTTCTTCACTTCTCATCTTAATATTTCTTTTGGGATTATTGACTTATTCTCTATTTGGTTGATAATTTCCACATATCTTTAATTTCTATGTTTTGTTTTTTGATTGGATTCGTATCTCGATATACAAACCTCATCCATCCATGAAGAGGTTCCACGGACCTTGAAGTGAACCATGGAACCCATCCAATGTTACCTCCTTCCAGGCATGATATTCCTTTAGGTCAATGGATCATTTGATAGATTATGATACCCTTCACGAACCGTTACATGAATCGTGGTCTTGGTCCAAGATTTCCAATTTTTTTTGAGTGTGGAAAGATTCCATAGATCTTTCTCCAATCTGTGAAACCGAATGACATTTCTTGGAACAAACTGTGGGACTTTCCAAGTTGTTATTTTAATCTATTTTTCTGGGGTATTTTTGTAATTTTACACCTTAAAAAATTAATATGTAGCTTTTGACTCTAAAATAAGCGCGCATACACTTCCTTTATGAGCGAGACTCCATCCAAATTTTCCACTCCCTATATATACCCCAAACACTTATTCCAATTCACTTTTGGCTAATCAAATCAAAAGATAGTTTCTTCTCTAAAATTCTCTCAAGAGGAAAGCTAGGGTTTTCATAGAAGTTCATATTGTAGCAGTAAATTCACCAACTTCTTTTCCATCAAAGTTCATCAACTCAGGTATGTTGCCTATGAAAAAGGATTCTCTTTCATCCTTGTGCCTAAAAATCCTTTTCTTAAAAAATTTGAAGATGTAAAAGCATGTCTAGGGTTCTTAATTGATATAAATTGAGAATTTTCTTACTTGATGATTCATTGATTTTTTTTAATTTTAATTATGAATCTTGCATATTAATTGCTAAATTATTGAAGTCCTCATGAGTTAGCATGGATTTTTAAAGTGAATGAAAGTTGGAGAGAAGATTTGAAAGTATGAATTAATTAACAATTTGAAGTTTATTCTTAAAAATTGAGATGATAATTGAAAGTGACAAGATTGATAATTTTTACTTGGTTTTGAGCCTATTTATGAAACATGTTTAAATTGAATTATTGGTTAATTAAGCCCAATTAAAGAGAAGTATTAATGTTTATGCTTAACTTGATAAGCTAAAAGTTGTGAAGCTAATGAAGAGTCGTAATTGACTAAGTTTACCTAATCAGTGATAATTGATGAATGTGATAGCTTGATTAGTGATTATCAGGGAAGGTGAATTTCACTAGTCATGGAAAGTTGAATGTGAACAAAACTAAGTAAATGTTTTTTATGGGAGGAGTATTAGCATTGAGAGTAGGAGATAAAGTCCTAATACCCATAACTTGCGTGGCCTAATGTAGTTATATATATATATATATATATATATATATATAGCCTAGTAAGTGTGTCTTTGATAGACTATTGGATCCACTAGGTCAGCTGTAGGTTTATACCCTATGGAAAGGTATGGAGGCCCTCTAAATGGAGTTATATGTTTCCCTCATGCTTAATGCCTGAGGTATGTCAGTATAGAAACACCCATAATGAAATGAAATTGATAGTTTTGAAGTAAAGAAGAGATGAAGTCTTTTCACTGAATCTTTATATCTTTTGTTAAAAACTATTGAAGTTGAGATATTTAAATGAGTTTACTTTTACTATTGAGATTTTAAAGCCTTTTAATTGTTTTATTATAAATTGTTAAACTGCTTAGTTGAGCTAAAGCTGAAGTTGATTTAAATGTTTATGCATTGCATATAGAATGACCCTTGTGTTTATTTATGATAAATTAGCGATGTTTTGCATTTTAGAGTGTTTCAGTAGTTGATCCAAGTCATTTATAACTTGCTAGGACCGGTAGTTCGAATCTCTGGCAACTCGGTTGAGAAATATCTCAAATTTCCTATTTTAGAGCCTAGAACTAAGTACTCGTTGACCAAAGTCAACTTTCCTTCATGATAATATCAGAATTAAATTCCAATAATTTCGTTAGCTCCAAAAAGCAAAACAAAGTCAAGATTGACCAAAAGTTTATATTTCGAAAGGTTCGGTTGCAATTTATGCCAATTTGTGGATTTTAGTTAAATTTAAGGTCTAAAGTGGAGTTCAGAGTGTTCGATCAGAATTTTGACTCATCTACCACTCTGAAATGGAAAATTTAGGCTAGGAAGAGTGTTGGTATTTCTATCCGTGTGCTCGATGTATTTTTGAGTACCTTGATAGAGTAGTGTGTTTTTGGCCATCTTTGGTTTGAGGGGTTATCCTACCTAAAGTACCTCGAATGGTTGTTTGGATAATTCCATTGGATCCATAATGTTTTTTCCATGTTTTTTACATATTTGGTTTATTAAAATTAGACTCGATAAACTCATTTTAGACCCCTCGGAGTCCTTAATTTGTATTAGTGTGCAACTGCAGGAACAGACCGCCCCGGCAAGGTGGGGTCACACCTGCGAGGTCGCCCTTGCGGCCAAGGCCTTTCCCTAATGACTTCTCCCCTGTGCCCCAAATTCTCACCCTAGCGAGATCGGCCCAGAGACCTCTAGAGGTGCCCCAGCAGAAATTGCAGCAGTTTTAAATAGCTACAGCCCCTTTACTTCTTCCGTTTAGAAAACCCAAAACATGATTTTTATCTTAAATTCCAATGTATAAACCTGTGGAAAACCTTTCGAATATTGAAGATAAAATTCCCGAAAGGTGCCTTTCTTCATCCCCACTTCCAGTAAGTCTTTCTTCTCCTTTTTAATTCATAAATTCTTGGGTTCTTCCATTAATGAACCCCCAATGTTGAAGTTGATAAAACCATGCCATAATCCATATATTATCGAGTAATTCTTTATTATTTGAGTATACATTGCTTCTAGTATTAATTATACATCGAAATTCCAGCACTTAATCCATAAAAATCATATCTTTGACCCCATTTAAGTCAAATCTATCCGGGTTGTTTTGAAGTCTTTCCCACACTCAAATTGTGTTTAATTTTATAGCATGGGTTCCTAATAATGTTGGGAACCCTGTAGTAAAGTTTATTTTCATTTCTGGCGAGTGGGCCCTGTAAGACTTTCCTGCATTCATACTATACCTACACATGTGCAGACCCTAGTACAGGTTCTCTATTGTGATTACCATCATCTATTCATGTAGTTTATATTTCTTTGGAGATTCAGGGTGCTGGTGTTCGGCTTTTACCTATTGCTCTTCAGATTTGACATTTCTATTTGATATCCATATATTTTGGAGATACAGTTGTATTAGATCTATTTTGGATTTCTTGTTTCTGTTCTTAGTGGTTCATTTGACACTGATATCGGGTTTTGGATAATTATTTTATTCTTTAAACTTCTGTATTTAATTATCTTATGATTATTATACTTGAGCTTCCCTCAATTGATATAGTAGTCCTCCGCTTTGGCTTCGGACTACAGGGTTGATTCTCCTACTAGTGGTATAGTAGGTGCCATCATAATCCATGAAATATGGGTCGTGATAGCATATCACTTATCATTTACTACTATATAGACTATTTTGTACCTTCTCACCTACTAAGTGCAATACTTGCATTTTTAGAAGACTAGAAGATTTATGAGTCCTTATAGCATCCAATGCCCCATCTATGGAGTTATTTTATTTTATTTATCAAGATCTTGGACATTAAATTTATTTATTATTTCATTTATTAGAGACTAACTACTAAAGCCTTTTGCTAGTAGTCCATTAATTAGCTTGTAGAGACTATAAGACTGAGATGTATGGTTTTGAGACTTGACTTAATATATTATTTTATTGATACTATTTATTGATTATCATGAGGTTCCCATTACACTTCTGGTAGTATTCTTATTGCTTCCACTGAGTGATGTGAGTCTAGCTTTGTATGGTCCAAATGGTTCGTTTGAGGCTACTAGGTAAACTTAGTAGCTAAGGATTCCTATTATGCCTAAGGGGTAAGTTAGGGCATGACATGATTGGTATCAGAGCACTAGGTTCATACGGTCCTAGGTTATGTCTAAAAGCTAGCATTAGGTAAAATCTCGATATGACTGCAACATATCTATGATTGAGAGGATACAAAAAAATTAGGAAAACTATCCTTTTATGGATGTTCATTCCATGCTTTGTTGTTTAACACCGTGATATTTTCTCTTTATGACTCATGCTTTACAAATTTTAGATTATATCGCCAAGTAGATAACAGGAAGTCAGGCCAGGAGCCACAACCATCAAAACTTGGATCCACCTATACCAGAGCCTCCACAACCATACAACATCACCAACACAGAGTTCTGCAACATGATGCACTTAATAACTCAGACTATGATTGCATAGGCTTGTAGCCAACTCAGGTGCCAACAGTTCCACCAGTGGTTCTTGATTATGGGGTTGTGAGAGTGAGGGAGTTCCTGAGGCTGAGTCCTTCATAGTTTCATGGTTGAGGACTATTAATGATTTGGAGAACTTTATTGAGGATGTTCATCAGATTTATGATATGATGAGGGCTCTTGATGTTGATAGGGTTGACTTAGCATCTTATCAGGTGAAAGATATGGCAAGGTCATGGTGTGATATTTGGAGAAAGAATAGGGGAGTGGGTGAATCTCTTCCATCTTTGGATGAGTTCGAAGCAATATTTATGGGATGATTATTTCCTGGAGATAAAAGGAAAAAGGGAGTTAAATTGTTCTTAAGTTTTATGTTTGTGACTGAGTACAGTATAAAGTTCATTAAATTGTTGAGGTATTCTTCAGAGATGATTGATGATATGTATACTAGAATGGATATGTTAGTGTCTTATCTTTCTCCTTACTTGATTTAGGTGGGGAGGGTAGCCATGTTGAGTGCTTATATAGATATTAGTAGGTTGATGATACATCTTGAGTAGATAACAAAGTACAAGGCTAAGTAGAGAGAGAGTCGGTAGAGCTAGAGGAGTAAGACTACTCATTTTGAATCTATTCATCCTAAGTCAGATGTTTTTAGATAGCAGCAGCAACAGGGTTCTAGGAACAGTCCCTTCTTTATTCAATTCTCTTTCACAGAACTTCAGTCCTCTAAAGAACCATCAGAATAGGCCATCTTAGTTTGTTCAGGAGAGTATTGCTTTGATATGTGCTAAGAGTTGTAGGGTTCATTTAGTGTAGAGCTGCACAGAATATGTGTTTTCGGGAGTGTCCAACTAGGTCACACTCATCATGATTGTCCTTTGTAGAATTTCTCTTCATGTGAGATGTTAGGGCATAGGCAGAGAGATTGTCCCATTGTTAGATAAGGTAGTGCCAGACCACAAACTATTACTATACTAGTAGCACGCCAACCTTAGCAGGGTTGTTCTCCTTCTACCAGTGATGGCCAATGCCAAAAACATCTATATACCTTGAGTTCTAATCAGGATCATGAACAATCTACAGATGTAGCTAATATATGTAGAGTGTATATGATATGGATGTGTATGCATTTTTAGAACCCGGAGCTACGTTCTCTTTTGTATCCCCATATGTTTCTAGATAGTTGAGTTCTATCTGAGTCTGTTTTTGTCTTTACGCCGGTTGGTGATCCTGTTCTAGCTAAGAGGGTTTATCATATTTGTTATGAGGATGTTTGTTCCTGCTGACTTACATTAGTTAGATTGGGATACTTTAATGTTATTCTTGGCATGGATTGGATCCATTGATATCATGTTGTTGTTGACTGTTAGGCTAGTAGTAGACCTATTCTTGAGAAAGGGGTGGTAGATTTATTCCTAAGGGTAGGTTCATTTCTTATCTAAAGGCAAGAAAGATGATTTTGATGTGATATATTTATCATTTGGTTTGAGTTAAGGACTCTGAGTTTAAGACTCCTGATATCCCATCTTTTTCTGTGGCCAAAGAGTGTTGATGCATTTCCTAAGGATTTACCTGGAGTCCCTCCTTATAGAGAGATGGACTTTAGTATAGATTTCATTCTAGGCACTTAAACTATTTCCATTATTCCATACAAGATGGTGCCAGCTGATATTAGAGAGTTCAAGGTCCAGTTAGGAGATCTTCTAAACAAGGGGTTTATTCTTCCTAGTGTGTCTCTATATGGGGTGGCCTTGTCATGTTCATGCTTAAGAAAGATGTTTACTTCACATGTGTATTGATTACCTTCATCTAAACAAATTCATAATCAATAATAAGTTTCCTATTCCAAGGATTCATGCCTTCTTTTATTATCTGGAAGGTGTTAGCCCTTTTTCTAAGACTGATCTTCATTCCAGCTATGTAATGACCATCATGGTCATTTATGATAAATACGCAAAGCATTGCATCGTATAGCATTTCAGCAGTTTCCCCAAGTCATTTATGACTTGTTGGGACCAATAGTTCGGATCCCTGGCGACTCAGTTGAGAAATATCTCAAATTTCCTATTTTAGAGCCTCAAGTTAAGTATTCATTGACCAAAGTCAACTTTCCTTCAAGACGACCTCGGAATTTAATTCCGACAGTTCCTTTAGCTCCGGAATGCCAAAAAAAAGTAGAGATTGACCTTATGTTTGTGCTTTGGAGGCTTTGTTTTCAAGTTATGCCAATTTGTGGAAATTGTTATTCTAGCCTAAAAGTTGAGTTTGTGTGAAAACTCGATGTTTGGAGTGTCAGATTGGAATTCTGATGCTTCCAGAAAGTCTGGAATGATGAAGTTAGGCTAGAAGGGGTGTTGGTTTAATTTTCTGGAGTGCTGTTGTGAATTAGAGGTGTTGGTGGAGACTTGCTCAGTTTGGTGCTGTTAGTTTTCTGGTGCAGTCTGGTTTTTCTGGGTTTCTGGATGCAAATGACCTCCTGTGCTATTTTCATTAATTCTATTGAGTCCAAAATATGTTTTCCACCAAGAAAAAAAATATAAAGTTTGTTAAATTTGGAATTTGTTTCAATTCTGTAGCTCAACTGGAAAATCTGCACTTTTCTGCAAAATTTTGTTCTATCTCGGTAGTTTTGACCCATACCGGCATATCGGTGTGCTACCCAAGTATTTTGTTCTATTTCAGTGTTTTGGAAGGACATACCGATATGAGTAGACTGGTAGGCTTCAGGCATTTTGGCCCGGCTCCGAACACTGTAGCCCGGCATCTCGGGTGGTCAGTTCGGCAGCCGGACTGATTGTTCTATACCGGTGCACTAGGACACCAGACGCCAAATCCCTTTACTTCTCTCCCTTCTTCCAGACTTCTTTTCCCCCTTGTCTTTTCTTTTTGACTCCGGTACCCGGCAGCCGGTAAGCCGTCCCGGCACCCCGGATGACCCCATGAGGTGGACACATCACCGGACTCGCCTCGTTGTCCTCTTTCTTCTCCTCCTAGTCGCTGAATAGCACCTTTGGGCCGGTTGGAGGCCTTCCTCCAGTTTATCCGAATCCCATACTTAGTATATTTTTTCTGCTTCCTCCAGAATTTGGGCCCAAAGACCCTCTTGGGCCTTGACCCACCCAATAACACTTATTAAAGGGAGTAAAGTGCCCCTTTTCTTCTCACTTCAGCAAAAATATTTCCCCAAATCAGTTGTGATTGTGAAAAGGGCCTTCCCTATCAGCTTTCAAGATCTATCAAATCCCTGAATCTCAGTCCTGCAATTGTTCTTCATCTTTGGGTAAGTTTTCTTCTTTCTCTCTCCTTGAGCTCTTTTATTTCCTCCATTAATGGCTTCAAAGCTTGGGATATGAGGAAACTTTGTCTTCATACTTATATATATATTTTATTGGGATTCCTCCTGTGTGTATGTATATATTTTTCATAATAACAATTATACTCTGGTTATTCCATCTGAAATTCGTAAAGAAAGGGGAGCCTTTCACCCCTTTTTGAGCTTTTCTTTGCGGGCTGTTTTGAAGCCCTTCTCGAGCACGGATTGATCTCAAATTTGAACCATGAGTTACTGGAAGCGTTGGAAACGTAGTGGTGAATTTTATTTCCAGTTTCGACAAACGGGCCCTGCAGACCCATTTTAGGCCCGTTTAGGGCCCGATTTTGGGCCCGGTCCAGATTTTAGAATAAGTTGCGCCGTTAGTCTCATATTGACGTATAGAAGTTATTGGCGTAAGTTTCAGATCGATTGGAGCTCGTTTGATCTCAGTCAGAGTGCAATCTGTGCATTTTCACAAGCTTTGTCGTCGGACGACAGGTAGGTATTCATGGGCTAAGTCTGGGTTTACAGCTTTAGTAGTTGTACTGAATAGTTTTCTTGGGATAGGTAGCTAGATTGAGTCTCGTGCGAGATCGCTTATTATGAGCTCTACCGTTGTTATGTGTGTAACTTAGCTATATCATGTTTTAGTGGTCTGTTATTGCATGTTGAGACTTGGTAGAGTAGTTGCAGTTGTGGGAGTCGTTGATATTACAGTAGGGGCCAGTTGCCAGAGTTTCGTTGCTTCGAAGAAGATCTTGTTGGCTTGGCCTAATCTTTTATTCCATCAGGGTATCTTTTCACCCCAGTTTGAGTATGGTGTTGTTTTCTCTTGTGTTAATCTATTTCAGTGGTACTTGGTAAGTCATTAGGTCATCATAGAGAGTTTAAGTCTCACTGGGTATGGTAGCATAATGGGTGTTGCGTAGGTGTTCGGTATGTTTAACTTGAGTTTGTTTATAGGGCGGTAGACCTTCGACAGTATCACTTAGAGTTATTGTGGTTTTGCTAATTATTGGGGTTGGTAAGAAGTTTGGAAGATAATTTGTACTCAAGAACTTATACAGTGGGTCCGTTCTTTAGCTTTCGTGTGAAAGTTCTCTCTGTTTTGTCTTCCCACAGTGTGCAGTGATGTTTTTGGTATACTTTGGGGTGTCCGTCAGAGTGGTGTTTGATTTCATCCTTGGTTTTAGCTTCGAGATAGTTGTGATCCTTTGAGGGAATTTAGGTTGCAAGTATTGGTGGTTGATCTCCATAGGGATGCTGGTTAACTTATATGTGTGGTTTACGGTTGGTTTAGTTGATGTGGATTCTTATACTGAGTTTTGTTGCTTTATTTGGAGTCTCTGTTCATGCTTCTGTCCTTTGTTTTGACTTTTAGGGATGAAATTCCTTTTAGTAGTGGATGTTATAATGATCCTCATGGTCATTTATGATAAATATGTGACGTTTTACATTCTAGAGCATTTCAGTAGTTTCCCTAAGTCATTTAGGAATTATTGGGACCGATAGTTTGGATCCCTGGCGACTTGGTTGAGAGATATCTCAAATTCCTTATGTTAGAGCCTAAAACTAAGTACTCATTGACCAAAGTCAACTTTCCTTCAAGACGAGTTCGAAATTAAATTTAGACAGTTCTGTTAGCTCTAGAATGCCAAACAAAGA
>JBDJHY010200036.1:0-11638 GCA_039654485.1 Withania somnifera | reverse complement strand
TGTAATTGTAAATTTTTATAGACAGGATTTATTCTTATGTAAGTCAATGTATTTTCGGTAGTTTACTAAATCGATTCTTCAATAAAATCTATTTCATCCCAACGTTGGCCCAAACTACATGTACTCATTTATTCATACCAGTACTTTTACTGAACTGATCTCTCGTACCTAAGGTCATTTTAAATTATATTTTGTAGCACTCAACAAATTGAGCTCATGCGTCCGAGGTCGATTTTATTTTATAGTTTCGTGGTGCTTGGCAAAACCGAGCTCTCATGAATGAGTCCTATTTAACTTGTAATTTGTGGCAATTGGACAAACTAAGGTCTCGTGAATGAGGTCGATTTAATTTGTAATTTTTTGAATAGGACTTCTTAGGCTAAGTTTTGTCCATGCTCTTTAGACCAGTTACCGGAGAATGACAATTGCTACAAGACGATTGTAAAATGGCAATTATACGAAATAAGTGTTAATTTAATACTGAATATAACTATAAAAGATGAATGTAATTTAGGAATTTTCATGTACTACTAGTAAAATCTTCGTAAATTACTTACATGCCAGGTTCTTGGTATTTCACTAACATCTAACCTTGCTAATTTTTAGCTACCTGATTTAGAAGTCTCAAACACCTGATAAGCACCTTCCCAGTTTGCCTCAACCTTAACATTTTTTCAGCTCAGTTGGCTTCGTTTCGTCTCAGGACATACTGGCCTGGGCTAAATTGGGT
This sequence comes from Withania somnifera, assembly GCA_039654485.1. Lineage (NCBI taxonomy): Eukaryota > Viridiplantae > Streptophyta > Magnoliopsida > Solanales > Solanaceae > Withania > Withania somnifera. The sequence goes on along the minus strand of JBDJHY010200036.1, from coordinate 10,908 downwards.
ATTTTTTACCTTATCATTGTAATATTTAGCCATAGCTTGTTTGTAATTTGCTTCATAAATAGCCGCCATCTCTCTCCTTTTTTTAAGATGTCAATATTCATCCTGAACTCTTCTTCATTCCCTTGCTCAACATAGTGTAATGACCTCGGGCTGGGTACCCCTATCACGGTCGGGACCACTGCCTCTATTTCGTATGTAAGGCTAAATGGGGTTTCCCTATTAGGCGTTCTTTTGGTCGTCCTATACGACCATAGAACATGAGATAGGTTTTCCACCCAATCTCTCTTGGCTTTGTCTAGCCTCGTTTTTAAGTCTTTCAGTAGTGTCCTATTTGTAACCTCGAATTGCTCATTCTCTTAGGGGTGTGTTATCGAGGTGAATTGTTGGGTGACTTGAATTTCATCACACCATGATTTAAGCTAGTCGTCTATAAACTACTTTCCATTATTTGAGATGGTCATTTTCTTTATCCCAAACCAGCAAACAATATTTTTTCAGACAAAATTCAAGATCTTTTCCCATAATCTTTGCTAAGGGTTTTGCCTATACCCATTTGGTAAAGTATTATATGGCCATCCTAGAAATTTTACCCTCCTTGGGGTTTCAAGAAATGGTCCCACAATGTTGATCCCCATTAAGAAAAGGGACAGACACTCTGTACTAAGACTAACTCCATCTAGGATCATCTGGTTATCGATGCATGGCATTGCCACTTCGGACACTTCTGGACAAAGTCATTTGTTTTTTGGAATAGAGTGGGCTAGTAATAGCCCCACCTAATATTTTTTGTCAATCCTCTCTACCTAATTATGTAATTTCCTTGAATGGGCCCAACAAACCTCAACAGAGGCTGTAAAAAGGATCTTTTATAAAGGTCTCCATTCTCCAATACGTACCTGGGTACTTTGAGCCGAAGTTTCCTTTCCTTAGTTGGGTCAGGTAGAGTTTCTCCTGAGGTGAGGTATCTCACTATTAGGGTCATCCAGCTATCAGTCATCTCATCCACCACACAGATTTTGACTTCGTGTATACTAGGGTGGCGAACCTCTTCAATTACTACCTGGTGATCTTTCTTTCCCTTTTTTGAGGATACTAATTTAATGAGTGCATCATCTCTTGTATTTTCCCCATGGGGACCTTGGTTATATAAAAATAGGAGAATTTCTCTTGCAACCCCTTCACTATCTCCAGGTATTTCTTCAATTGGGCATCCTTCATCTCGTAAGTACCTTTTACCTAATTGACCATGATTTGGGAATCACTGAAGACTGAGAGTGACTTTATTTTCATTCGTTAAGCCAGGTGTAGACCTGCTATCAATGCTTTATATTCTTCCACATTGTAGCAATGTGTTCGACATCTCAGTCCCCTCAAGGCTTTTGAACAGGATTCCAGCCCTACCATCTTCACTGGCGGCCTAATCTAAATGCATGAAGAAACTGTCACTAGGTTCTTTGGGTTCCTTATTCACCTCAGCCTCCTTCTTAGAAGATTCGTTTGCCTCTGAGGTGGATTCTTTCATCTCTACCAAAAAATCCTCCGGAGCTTGTTCTTTGATCACTTTTTGAGGTCGAAAGTCGATTTCATGCTCTTTGAGCCAACTACCCACTTCATCAGTTGCACTGAGGCTTTTGGTTTCAATAGGACCTTCTTCAAAGGTACATCCATTAGCACACAAAATGGGTGTTCTTGGAAATAGGGACGAAGTCGTCAAGCTGCAATTATCGGTGCCAGCACCAATATTTTGGTGGGCAAGTATCTTGTTTTAGCTCCATGAAAAGATCGACTGATAAAGTAGATTGGATGTTGAGTTTCTTATCTTCCCTTACCAGAACAACATAGACCCCTTCTCTTGTTGCTTCTAGGTACAAGTATAAGGTTTCTCCTAGCTTTGGTATAGTCAGTGTAGGCAACCTCATCAAATGTTGCTTTAGATCTTCAAAGGCTTTTTGACAATCATTCGTCCACTGGAATTTTTTTGCACTTTTTAAAACTCAGAAGAATGGAAACTGCTTTTCAGCTGATTTGGACAAAAATGGCTCAATGATGCCAAGCACCCCGTTAGCTTCTGCATATCTTTTAGGAACGTTAGAGATTTTATCTCAACTACCACTTTTACCTTGGAGGGTTTTACCCTAAACCCTTTAAGATACGATATATCCCAGGAACTTCCCTGAGTTGACCCCAAAAAGTACATTTCGTCGGGTTCAACTTCAGTTTTGTATGCCTTAGGAGTTGAAGAACTACTTTCAAATGTTTTAAGCTCATCTCCAGGATTTTTCTTTTCATGACGATGTCATCCACATAGACTTCCACCACTATGCTAATTTTTTTTTGAATACTTTATCCACTAAACTTCGGTACTTGGCTCTAGCATTCTATAAGCCAAAAGGCATCTTTTTCTAGGAGAATGTTCCCCAATCTATAATGAAGGATGTTTTGGGGGCATCCATCTCATCCATGAGTACCTGGTGATAGCCCTTGTATAAGTCTAGGAAGCTCAAGAGTTCATAGCCTGATACAACCTCTACTTTCTGATCAATTACCGGTAAGAGATAACACTTTGGACAATACTTGTTCAGGACCGTGTAATAAACACACATTCTCCAACCTCCCCCTGCCTTTTTACCATAACGAGGTTGGAAATTTAGGTCGGATACTTCACCTCGAAAAGAATGTCCGCTTCCAGCAATTTTTCAACTTCAGTATGGATAACCTGATTCCTTTCGGGTGCAAATTTCCTCATTTTTTTATACAGGTTTGACTCGTGGATCCACATTTAACCTATAGACCATTACCTTGGATGATACTCCCATCATATCCAATGGGAACCAAGAAAAGACGTCTTTAAACCCTTGGAGTATTCATATAATTCCCTGATAGGGGGTAGAATTTTGAGATGATCCCATATTAACTTTTCTTTCAAGGAATTTGGGGTCCAATAGGACCTCAAGAACTTGATCATCCACTTCCCTTGATGGGGTGACGTGAATTCTCTCCTGAGGTTGAGGTTGGGAGATCTGTAGTTGCTATTTGTTCACCTCAGGTATTTTTTTAGAGCAATTCTTATGCACTATCATGAAACTGATCACCCCAGACTGAAGCTATCCCATGCTCGGTGGGAAACTTCATCATGAGGTGGTAGGATGAATAAATTGCTTTAGCCGGTGTTAGCCAATCTCCCCCCAGAATGACGTTGTATGGAGAGGGTGCATTGATTACATAGAACTCAACCATCATGGATTTCTGCCTAGGGTGGTCCCCTAGTGTCACCAAAAATAACCAAAAGGAAAGTGGGAGAGAAGGAGAAAGAGACAATACATACATTGAAGTTATAGAACTAACCTAAGACCTGATAATTAGTGGAGTCGGAAGCTCTATACAAAGTGAAATACATAAGGGAATCAAAATATAAAAATACAATTTTTTCTCCAGTACAAAATAAAGATTGAGTTGACCTAATGGAGAACGGTCAACCTAGATGTGAAGTGCTTACTGTAATCTCCAAAAATACAAAAGTTGCAATAGAACGGTCAGAGTTCCCTAGGATAATTTGTATCAGGATTTTCACCATGACATTATGTAGAAGTATAGTATGAGTACCAACAACAGCTACCCAGTAAACATCATAGTCCAACCAGATGCAAGAAAGACCTAAATAAAGTAAAATGTGAGATCTAGTCTAATAAAGAAACACAAGTAATTGTAATTACCCTGAGAGATATTTTCATTTTTTAATAACCCTTTTCGTATTTAGAGCATTTTTATAACCGCCCCAATTCACTTGTGACTTGCTCGAACCGATAGTTCGATTCCCTAGAAATTTATAGCCTGTTTCTTTTACATTTATAGCACCCTCGGGTCGTGTTCAGTGTATATGATCTTGGATCCCCTTTTTGTCGATTTTGTTGAGTTTAAAATGTCGATTATATAAAGATTTTACATGTAGCTTATTTAAATAAGACTCCATTTTTGTTCCCTACTGATGTTGGATCATATTTGGAATCCTGAAACCAGTACTCAGTGCGATAGCGCTAACGGGAGGTGATCGCTCCTAATCTAGATTTTTCCTTTATTGCGATCGGACAGTGCCCAGAATACCCCCTCAGCGCGATCATGCCACTGCTTGGCAGTTTATATAAATGTCTTTTCTTCATTTGTTGGACAAAAATTTCCTTTTCCTCCATAATTATGTGAAACACCAACACCTAAATAAACATATTGGAGAGGTTTTAAGAAAATTTTATCCATAGAAACTCGATTTGGTGGTTCGACGCTTCTTTTTGCTGAGTAATTCCTTGTTTTCTCTTTAGTTATTAAGTTTTCTATTATATATAAAATTCTCGGGCTTATATCTTCACTTTTTACCATTAGTTTGATCCTAGTTTTGTACTATATTATGTATAAGATGTTCTCTACGTATTGGTATAAATATTCTTTTTCTGAGATATTAGGGTTTACGGATCCATTATTTATCTAGAATTTGACACTGCTATTTATATAGCAATAAGGTTCTTATTTTACTCATCTAGACATATGGGTTACATTTTTTTATCCTTGCGCAATTTCAAGCTTCATATATGATTTTTTTTATATTTGGGCACACTTCAAGAAGACATCACCATAATCTTGGTAGGCTACAAACTACTTTCTTCAGACTGGGTATTAGTGTAGTATATTCATGGTAAAATGCCATCTCAGGGTTGGGATTACTAGTCAGGCCCCGATATGATTATTATTTTTGCATATGGCCTATTTAGCTGGCTTGTAGCATAACTACTTACCTTGGGGCTATATCGCCCTACTTGTGTGTTAAATGCTGACTTTGGAACGTAGTGTGGCTGGGGAAGGAGTAACACCTTTGGTGCGTATTGCTTATATGTTGACTCTGGAATTTAGTAAGGTTGGGGAGGGGATTAGACTAGTGATTAGAGCTTAGTAGCTATCCCCTGATTTAGGTTGGTGGCTTTAGAGTAGAATTAGGTAGGCTGATTATTCTATGTTTTACAAGAGATGTTGTGGTTTTAGGGAACATGTGGCCCCTTTAGGCTATAAATAGCTTGGTACAACTAAGCTGGATAGTTAGTTGCCTTATGTGGTGACATTTTACCTAGCTGAATACGATTTTGATAGGTTGTTAGAAACCCTGTGTAATAATATCATGCCTTAACTTGGTGCGATATTGGTTTGAGTTGTATTAGACTAAGCTATGATAGCTCCAAGTCTTTCCATGTATGAGTGTGTATTTGGCCCTTAACGTGTGCTCGATGGATAATTGTGACATCTTTAGTTTAATTCTCATGGCTCGGGATCGTAGTTAGCCAAGGATATGATGTACCTTATGTCTAGGGCTTGACAGTTATCCTATGGATTTTAGTTAGTAGCTTTAGACCTTTTTATCCTGTTGATTTGTTATGTGTAACAAGCATGCATTAAACGTTTTAAAGGGTAACTTCATTTTGATGGAGTAATAACTGGAAATTGATTTATATATACTTATATCTTCCATGAATGTGCTCATTAACAGTATGGAGCTACTTTCTTATAACATTTAAGGCTATTTTTCTCACTATCACTGTGATTTCCTGGATATTTCCTACATAGAAAAAGACTGAGACCGAGTTTTGGCACCTGCAGATCTACCTCCACTACAGATACATCCACCTTTAGATAATTCACTTCAAGACATATGGTAGCATATGATTACTATTTGGTAGGGCACCCACCAACAAGGCTCGGACTTTAGTCCAGGGAGAGGCACACGGTGCCCAGCTCTTCTAGTTCATCTAGTACCAGTGACAGCCACAGTCCCTCCTCTATAATGTATTCTAGAGGTACTGCAGTTCAATCGACAGTCTAGGCTTGGTCTTTAGTTTTTATTATGACTTCTGAAGACCGAAAGATGCACAGTCATTTTATGCATATGGGACCTCCAAGGTTTTTTGGTGATTCCAGAGTGGATCTTTATGAGTTTATTGAAAAGTTTGAGGAGAGCATGTAGACTTTGAGCTTCATAGAGACACATGGAGTCAATGTCATTAAGTATTGGTTAAAAGGGTTAGGTTAAGGAATAGAGGAGGTCATATAAAGATAGAAGACTAGAAGGGTCCGCACCTATGGTATAGAATCAGTTATGGATACCTTCATGGCTCAGTATGTCCCCTGATTTTTCATGAGGAATTTAAAGCTCATTTGGTCAACTTGTAATAGAAGCCAATGATATTTTCTAAGTATGAGGCTCGATTCCTACAATTTTTGAGGTAAAGGGATATTATTATGCCCATAGAGGTTGAGCGGGTTATCGGCAAAATTGAGACCAGAGTTATAAGTTGTTTTTGAGTTATTACTTACTCAGGCTAGTCTATTTTTAGTAGTGGTTGATCATGCTTGGCACATGGAGAGGCATCATTGCTTGGTCCAAAGGGGCAGGCAAAATACAGTGCCGCCAAGGAAATTTCAGTGTGTGTCGATCCTCTAGGAGATAATATGACAAAAGTGGACCTTAGAAGCAACATTCATAACAGCAGTATCAGGGACAACTTAGTAAACCAGTACAAGCCTCGTTACCATTAGCTAGTCGCAATCAGAGTAGCCAGACTGCCAGGAGCATGTCCATCAGGGATTAGGGTTGGGGTGCACTGAGTGCCCATTTAGTGATTCCTATCAAAGCAGAGGTAGTGGGGTCTATGAGTATGGTGAGATAGGTTACTATTTAAGAGAGTGTCAGTAATGTCGGGTCATTTAGCCTGTAGATGAGGCTTTAGAGCCTCTATAGAAAGTACCTCCTCTGGATAGGGGTAGTCAAACAGAGACTCAAAAAGGTCATGGTAGGAGGGATAGAGGGGCATAGGAGGGGATCTAGGAGGAGATTAGTATGGAGCTGAGCACCTCAGTTTTATATCCTACCTAATAAAGCCCAAGTAAAGGCTTCTAATGCAATAGCTATGGGTAATGATTTGTTTGTTACCATTGATCCTTGGTATTATTTTAACATGGTTCCACGTACTTTTTTGAGTATATGTACTTTGCGCATCATTTGGATATTGTATGTGAGCCTTTACCTGTGCCTGTAAGTATGGATACTCGATAGGTGAGCCTATAGTGGTGAATAGCATTAACCTAGCTTATGAGTGACCTTACAGGGTTTGGGACACTTAGGATGATCTTGTAGCTCTGTACATGGTTGATTTTGATGTGATTTTAAGCATGGATTGTCTATCCCCTCATCATGCGGTCCTAGATTGTTTTTACAAGACCGTGACCTTATATATGCTCAGTATGTCTCCAGTGGTATGGAGGAGTCCAATAGGCCACTTTTCAGTGCTAGTGGTATCTAGTATGCTGGCCAGTAGGTTCTTGTCTAAAGTTTGTATAGCTTACTTAGCTTATGTTCATGATGTCAGTGTTAATCCTCCTTCCCTTGAGTTTGTGCCCAATCTTAGAGATTTTTTTGATGAGTTTGCTGGCCTCCCACTTGAGTGTGTTGTTGATTTTGCAATAAAGGTTGAGTCGGGCACTAGAATTATTGAGCTTTATCCCATAGCTCTAGTAGATATTTGGGAGATTAGTGTTCAGCTTCAGGATCTAGTTGGCAGAGGCTTTATAATTCCTAGTGTATCACCATGGGGAGCTCCAATGTTATTTGTGAAAAATAATTATGGGACTATGCACATGTGTATTGATTATAGGCAGTTGAATAAGGCTATTATTAAGAATAAGTATCCATTACCACGGATTAATGACCTTTTTATCAACTTCAGGGTGTTGCGGTGTTATTGAAGATTGACTTGAGGTCGGGTTATCACCAGCTGAGGATTCAAGTTGGGGACATCCCAAAGACTACTTTTTGGACTAATTATGGATACTACGAGTTCCTGGTTATGTCATTTGGGCTGACTAATTCCCCAGCCACATTTATGGATCTTATGACCAGAGTTTTCAAATCGTACCTTGATTCTTTTATGATTGTGCTAACTAATGACATACTGGTTTACTCTAGGAGTCTGTAGAAACATGAGGAGCATTTAAGAGTTGTAGTCCAGACATTAAGGACTAAGCATCTTTATACAAAGTTCTCGAAGTGTGCTTTTTGGTTGGATTCTGTCAACTTCTTGGGAAATATTGTATCTCCATGTGGTTTCAGTGTATAAGGTTTCAGCCCTTCGTGATTGCCCTCACCCACTACTCCCTCTGAGGTCAATAATTTTATTAGGTTAGCTTGATATTACAGAAGATTTATGTAGGGTATTTCATCTATAGAAGCTCTAATGAATAGATTGACCCCAAAGGATTTTCTATTTCAGTGGTTTGAGAATTATGAGGCAAGTTTCCTGAGACTCAAGAAGTTTCATACTTCAGCACCGGTATTTTCATTTCCAGTTGAGGGCCATCCATATATAATTTATTTTGATGCCTTTGACATCAGTAAGGTTGCCTTCTGGTTAGCTCTACCTCTAGGGTGGGCAGCTGTCCATCCAATTTTTCACATTTACATGTTGTGTCATTATGTACCAGTTCCTTCCCATATACTTCATTATGAGTCAGTTCAGCTAGACGACCTATTAAATTATGTTGATAAGCCTGAGGCCATTATTTATAAAGATGTTAGACATCTCAGATCCAGGGATATTTTGAATGTCAGGGTTCATTGGACCCACTGCCTAGTTGAGGAGGCAACCCAGGAGGCAGAGAGGGATATGTGAGCCCAGTGCCCTTATTTGTTTTACCCTCCAGGTACTCCTTATTTCCCTAAACTTTTGCAGACGAAAGTTTCTTTAGTAGGGAATGTTGTAATGAAACTAAGAGTCATTTTCGTGTTTTAGTGACCCTTTTTGTATTTAGGGCATTTTTTGTAACCACCCTAACTCACCTATGACTTGCTGGGACTGATAGTTTGGTTTCTTGGAAATTTATAGCTTGTTTCTTTTACATTTATAGAACTCTCAGTCCTTGTTCAGCATATATGATCCCAGATCCCCTTTTCGTCAGTTTCATTAAGTTTGGAATATTGATTTCATAAATAATGTATATATGGATTAGTGAAATTAAACTCCATTTCCATCCCATACTAATTTTTGGATCATTTTTGGAATCCTAACAATATTACTCAACGCAATTTCACTAGTGGGATGCGGTCGTTTCGAGTCCAGATTTTTCCTTTGGTGTGATCGCACTAAGGTAATATGATTACGCAATGCCCATAACACAAACCTTAGAGAGATCATGCTGAGAGGGCGTGATCGCGCCACCACTTGGAAGTGTGTATAAAATACCTTTTCTTCATTTTCAAGATGAAAATTTCCCTTTCCTCCATAAGTCTCTCAAACACCAGCACCTGAATCAGCATATTGGAGAGGTTTTAAGAGAATTTGGTCCATAGAAACTCGATTTGGTGGTTCTATGCTTCATTTTACCGAGAAATTCCTTGTGTTCTCTTTGGTTAATAAGTTTTCTCCTCATGCTTATATCTTTAATTTATAGTTAGTTTGAGCCCTGTTTGTACTATATGATGTTTGAGATGTTCTCTATCTGTTGGTATCAATATTTCTTTTTTTCTAGCTATTAGGGTTTAGTAACCCATTTTTTTATTTGGATTTTGACCTTACTATTTATATTTCAATATGGTCTTGTTTTACTTGTCTAGACATGTGAGTCACATTTTTTTAGCCTCACATTATTTTGAGCTTCGTACGCGATTTTTTGGATATTTAGGCATGCTTTTCCAGAACATCGCCGAAATTTTGGTAGGCTACGATATACTTTCTTTAGACTGAGTATTAGTGTATTATATGCATGGTAAAGCACTAGATAGGGGCTGGGATTACTAGTCGGGCCTCGATATGCTTATTATTTTGGCCTATGGCCTACTTAGCTAGCTTGTTGCTTAACTACTTACCCTGGGGCTATATTGCCCTACCAGCATGGTTAACCCGACTCTGGAACATAGTGTTGTTGGGGAAGAGTAACACCTTTGGTGCGTATTATTTATGTGATATGTTGGGTATTTAGTGAGGCTGGGGAGGGGATTATGCTAGTGATTAAAGCTTAATAGCTATCTGCTTATTTAGGATAGTAGCTTTAGAGACGATCTAGATAGGCTGATTATTCTGTGTTCTATTTGATATGTTTTGTGTGATTAGGGCACGTGTGGACTCTTTGGACCATAGATAGCTGGGTACGACTATGATAGATAGTTAGCTGCATTATGTAGTGACATTGTACCTAGTCGGTTATGGCTTTGCTAGGAAGTTAGCAGCAAGGTGTGAGGTTATCATGCCCTAGCCCGTGCGATACCAGGAGTGAGTTATTTTAGACTATGATATAATATATTCGCGTCTTCTCGTGTATGAGTGTGTATTTGGCCAGTAAAGAAAGACCTCATGGTAGTTCTGGCTTCTTTATGCCAATTCTCATAGCTCTAGACCATTGTTGGGCTAGGAGAAGATGTTTCTTTTGCCTAGGTCTTGACAGCTGATCGTAGGTAGTTTTAACTACCGGAAAGCCACTTAACTCATATTAATTAGCTTTTTTTTTAGGAAAATTGTATAGTATATGATGGTTTTGTAGTGATTATGTTGACATACCTCTAAAAGATGTGATTAGCATCTTTTTCAAGATATTATGGAAATATGGAAGAAAACTAGTGGAACTAAAGGAAAGTCAAGAAGTGAAGAAGAATTCTAGGAAAAATACACTGATCACGATAGTGATCACGCTGTGATCACTATCGTTACCCGATTTGGCATACAACGACTGGATCTGTTTTAATTGAGCTTATTAAGGGCAATTGGGTATTTTCACCAGGAAGTCTAGAAACCCTTAAGAGGCGTTTTTAGAGGCATAATTAGGATTTTACTATCATACAATTATTACTCTATGAGACAAAGAGCCTATCACAAAGAGGAGAAG
>JBDJHY010200014.1:0-10858 GCA_039654485.1 Withania somnifera | reverse complement strand
TATTTGGAGAATTTCTTTTACCTTTATTTATATCTTATTATGTTATTGACTTTCACAGTAGATATTGTATTTTTGTTTTCATACATTGTACTCTTGGTTTAGTAGATCATGTAATGTTAAGTTTTTTGTCATTGTTGATAGAATTTATTGACTTTTGCTTATACATGTCTATTACTTATACCATATCTCTATATTTAGTTCATTTTCATACCTTGTATGGTTGTTGGATGGTTCTCCTATGGAGGGATGTAGGTTCCCCATGACCTGAGAAAATCAGAGCTCTAAGTTTATTGATATCCTCGGTACATGAGGCAGTGTCTAGTAGAGTCTTGTGGATCATGTGTAGAGACGTATGTATCATATTTTTAATAGGCTACAGGGACATATTTAGGAATTTACTCTCTCTTCACTTCTATGTCAAGCGTATATTGTAGTGGTCTCTCGAGATCTTATTTGTACTTGTTCACTCTTCCACAGATAGTATGTATATGATCATTGGTGGAAGCAGGGGATGATGCACCTATTGCACAACCAGGAAAGAACCAACTAAGATTCAAGCCCATGTGGGATGAGGTTGAGTGCATGTTAGTGTAGATACTCCATCTAGAGCTACTTCCTCAATCAGAGATATAGGAATTGAGACTGAACATGTACCAGTTTAAAAACCACCAGAGGTACATAGATCTATTTTGTTTTCTCCTATGCCTACATCAGTCCCAGCCTTGACCTCAGAGATGAGAGGGTTTTTGCTTCAGTTTAAGGGTATGATGGGTCAGCCAACAATTGGGATGAAGCTTTACCCCCAGTCTCCTTCGGTCTGGGTACACCACCAGATCTGAGCACTAATGTTTTGGGGGCACCATCGATGCCTAGTGCTTATGGTTTAAGCATTTTTCCTTCTATTTCAGCATATTAGGTTTAGGTACCTCTAGTACCAGTTTACAGTTCTCCATTACTAGCAGTGCCTACTCTTTTCGTTGTACCACCCATTCCTTATCACTTGCCTATTTATGACTCAGAACAAAGGGCGTTGGGTAGATTTTTGAGGTTGAGTTCCCTAAAGTTTTCTAATTTGCTGGGTGAGGAGTCGAGAGAGTTTAGTGAAATATGTCAGGAAGGGTTACATACCTTAGTTTTCTCTAGTCCGATGGAGTTGATTCACAGTATATTATATGGTTTCCCCACCAAGGAGTGGTGGAGGTCTTATTGTCCTATTAGGTCAGCTAATTCCTCTCCTGTTACTTGGACTTCATTTGGTGATGCTTATCTAGAGAGGTACATTCCTTGTACCGAGTAGGATCATAGGAGGGAGGAGTTTTTGTAGACTTAAGTAGGGTTCTAGGTCGATTTCTGTGTATGAGGTAGAGTTTTGTAATTGTTTGCCTATGATGATAGTTATATATCGATTGAGGCAAAAAGAGGTTGTTCTTTTGTTCATGGGTTGGATCAGGATGTTTGTTAGTCTACCAAGGTTCTAGTTGTTACCGGGTCATCAATTTAGACCATTTTGGATCTTAACCGTACTATGGCGGGTCTTACCCATAGTGAGAGAGTTAGAAGGGGGAAGATTCTCCATCCTTAGGGTCATTTTAGTGAATTTAGGAATGGTAGTTAAGGATCTGGTTCATGGGGTAGGACCCCACCTCACCATCATCGGTAAGGCCAGTTTATCCATCTTATTCAGGCCTTCCATCAAGCTTTTGATAGTGGATCCCAGGGTTTTTATAGCCAGCCTTTGGGTCATCAGAAGAGAGGTGTTGCCTCAAGTTCATTAGGCTAGTGGTGTCCATTCTGGTTCTTCATATTCCTATATCATCTCAGAATAGTGAGCCCATGTTATACTTATGGTGGTATAGACCATTTGGCTAGAGATTGTCCTCAGGCCGGCATTGTTTAGACTATAGTTTATTGTCCTTCTATGACAGTTCATATTCTATCTCAAACGGTTAGAGTCCTTCCACCTCAGGGAAGGGGTGGTAGTTCTCCAGGATATGGATCTCCTCAGCATAGTATATATAGGGTTCATAGCGGAGGTCGATGTAATTCTTATACTTACTCCTAACGTATAGGACTTTGATGTGGTTGTAATAGGAACTACTTCTATGTGTTATCAGCCAGCTTCATCTTTATTTGATCTAGGCTCTACTTCCTCCTATGTGTTATCTTATTTTTATGCTCCGTATTTGTGTATGGTTAGTTAATAACACTCAATTACACTTTTGAAACCAATCTAAATATGCACACGATCGTTGTCAAGTATAATTACCCAACTATGAGTCATGATCGAATTCATGGGGAGTGAATTAGCCTATGTTCACAATAGTGTAATGATTTAATAGGTAATGCTAATTAACTTGATAAAAGAGAAACAACAAATGAGGGAGTGTTTTAATGCTATGATGTTTAAGTTTTCAAGTTATCACAAGATAATGAGTCAACTACAAATGTGATGAAATTTTTTGGGATTTGGCCACTTGGGAATATGCATAGATACCATCAGTTAGTGGCAACGGTAATAGGAAATTTTACTTAATTTTTGTGTGTCAATGTTGTGTAAGCGAGGTTATAAGTGAACACCTAAACATCTCTGCTTTATAGTTCTTAGCGTTCATGTCAATCTCTCAAAAGTATGAACACACCATTACATTCAACCTTAAGCCTCACTATCTAGCAACCTATCTCTAGTATGCTAGTTAATCGAAGTAAGTTCGACCAATGCTATTGACAAACCCGCAAGCATAACTCCCCTTTCATGGCTCCTATACTTGGCTACACAATGACTTAGAGTTTGTGACCTCCAATTCAATACAAAACATGGGTTTCCCAATAGACCCAACACCTACAAACGATAATTAATCATACACCCGTCACCCATAACCATTAACTAAAGCATATCATTAACACATCCCCAATTATAATGGATTAGCTAGACAAAATTAAAGAGGAAGCATGATTACCATTGAGAGGCACATAATCAGACATAGTTTCAATGTATTAGTCAAAATCTTCTTCTCAAAATAATAAAAAGCTAAATCCAAAACAAACAAAACTTGATTAAAATCAATCCACAAATGTTTTCTTCCTTTTCTTTCTTGTATCTGTCTCTACAAAGTCATTCTTTCTCTCTCTATTTTATATTTTAGTTTTTAGAGTTTGAAAAAATTCCTTTTATACTTCCCAGATTTCCACAACGGGGATCAACTGAAGCCACCACCTTCCTAGATGGCGGTCCACCGTTACCATTGCTAGGCCTTCGGCTTGGCAGTAGGCTCTGCTTCAACTTTTGGGATGACAATACTACCCTTGGGGACGGTGGCGATTTTCGTTGAGGAAAATAGTCTTCCATCTAAGGAGGGAGGTCCGTCGTCTTTGCCAATATCTCAAGGTATCTTCCTAGACTCATAGAGGTGGTTGCACTCGATTGGTCCGCCGTCAGAGATGGCAGTGCATTTTTCATCTTCCATGAAGATACTTTTTTCTCCAAACTCCGTATTTCATCTCCACGCTACTTGGTTCCTCAGAAATCATATACTTACCTGAAAAATACACCAAGCTAATGTCATAATTTGACACAATAGTGACGAAATCCAGCAATTTAATGATGCAGTTAGGCGTAATAAGTGGTTTTTAGGCCCCTCATCAACTTTGATCATCCTCAAGGAAATAAACCAATACAAGAATTTCTCACAGTCATGAAGTAGACCACTCAACATCTATGCATTATATTATTCAAAATCATTTTGCCCTTTATCATGAAGTTTGAGGTACCACGTGGTCACAACCTCACTTTTTGTTCATGTGTCATGATTTTCCTACTAAGACTTACATTCATAAGAATTTTTTGTGCTCAACTCACCAAATGTTTTCACAGATTATGCACAACAAAAGAATGGAATGCCCTCACGCCAAGAAATTTCCCTCCTTTTCTCTCACTAAATGATATTTGAGGGAAATAATTCGAGCACTCTCTCTCCCTAAGATGGTTTCGTGTATGCACACCAAGCCATAGACTTGCCCTTATTTTCTAAGGCATGATTCAAATGGGGTACAAGTGAAGATCCTACAAGAACTTTTTAAAGTTGTAATGTAGGCTTCGGGATGGGTATGATAAGAATTTTGCTTAATAGTGACTACACCCTCCTTGAACACTACACAACATTTGTCATTTTTAATTTTGTTCACTATTTATTTCACCCTCCCAAGATCCACTACACATGATTGCTTTCACTCTAGTTCCCTATTTATGACCAACTCATTTCTTTGTTTTTGTTTCTTTCTTTGAGTCTTTCCTTTAGCTCTTATCACCTGATATTTGATTTTTCTCTTGGGAAGCTCTTACAACGCCATTACACACCTTTTATAATTCACCCACACACCCCAACTTAGGCTAGAAGCCTAAGTTTCTGATCATAGCATTCAAGGAGGGACGCGTTCAAAGGAGGATAAGAAAAAGGATTAAAGTTTGTAACGTGGTTTTCAAAGAAAAGGTTTAATTCTCAAAGGGGGTAACTATGGATAACATTATGCAATGGTGGCCTTTTAGTTCAAATGGTTGTAAAACAAATCATAAAGAAGGCCTAAGGTCATATCTTCACTCCATCCCTTTCAATTATACAACAAAGACTAACCGGGAAAGTTCTAGTGGTACACACATCATGAAACCGATACAAATTCTACCACTCATGGCATCCCAATAATTTTGGATGCATACATCCAATCCTTAAACTGATGAGATATGTTCATCACATAACATTCTAATGCACACACGAAGTCAAACAAAGATAAAAGTGATCATGTCGAGATTGTTCAGTTGATCCACATAGTCACCCTTACTCCCAAGACAAATAGGCATCAAAACCTGGTGGAATTTAAAACTCAATCATGAAAATACACCCACCCACATGCATAGTTATTAGCCAGCTCTACAACAGACCATGGTTTCAGACATAGAATTTCCTACCATTGACTTATGTGATAATTAAATAAAAGGAACTTCTATATAAAAAAAGAAAAAATAAACATAAAAAATAAATACTCAAAGTAACTTAAAGAATCAAAAAGAAAAAATAAACATAATAACTACTCAAAACAACTGAAAGTATTAAATAAATTAATTAGATAAACTAATAGTTGAATCAACAATTTCATTACATAAATCAAAATCAAGGAAAAGCAAAAGAGTTGAATAATATTCACCCCACACTACAAACTACCCCTTCCCCTAATACAGAGAAATGCATTATCCCCAATGCAAGCAATAAATGAGCTAGATAAAGAAGGAGAGGGACCCCCGGTAGCTTAAGCTTGTGAAGGAAGAGGGGCGTCCTCAGCTGGTGCGGTGGCTGGGTCAAATGTATCCTCAGTAACTTTGCTCCCACTTGAGCCAACCATTGATTTCTCATGAAGAGAGCGTTCTATCCCCTCAGCAAGCATCTGGGCATCCAAGTCCTACAAGTCTCCAAAAACATCATCGGCTGCAGCTGCGACCTCAATATGAACTAGGGGATCCTCGGCTTGGGTTTCCCAAAGTAGCTCCTCAGCATACGGAGGCTCAATAGAGATGGGGCCTGAATATCTGTGTCAATTCAATGGCAGTGATGGTGTCTAGATCTACCCACAACTGATAAACTATGTCGATTATCTCCTATCAGGCTTCCTGTGAGATCCTGACACCTCTATCCTGTGCCTACTAGCCCTGTTTCAGTGTAGTCCTGAAGTCCTCGAGGCATGCTCCATAGCTGTGGACAGTGTGAATGAGCTACTGCACTTTCTGCTGCATTGGCCTGATGATCGCATTAACCTGAGCCATGACAAGTAAATCCATGTCACGCTTGAGGCAGATAGATATTTGCTCAGCTGCTAAGGCCAGTTGGCCAATCCGCATAATCATAGCTGGAGTCACCTGAGACTCACTCATCAACTGAGGCTGATCTCCTGGGGCTGTGAAAACCCTGAAAGATAGAGGGGCTTGATGGTGATGGTTGAGCTAGAGGAGGTCAAAATAAATAAGGCCTGGTTGGAGGGGGCTGCTAAAAGTGTGGAACCTCTGTGGTCCCGCTGGCTGAGGGGAATGTAGAGGGAATTGACGGAGGGGATGCTGAAATAGGTAACACATCCTCGTGGACCGGTAACCCCTCATCCCCACTAAGAGTGGCTAACGGCATATCAACCTCAGTAGCTGTAAAGGCCGTATCTGCAGGGTCATCAGGAATATCAGTGTAACCGGCAGCGAAGTCCTCTATAAATCCCGACTGATGATGCATTTCCTCTTGCATTTCTTTCTCTATCCTAGTATAATCGATGGGTCATACTTCCTCAAACTCTATATCTACCCCCTCAATCCTTGGGACCTCTGCCCTATGGTATAACTCTAAAATGAGGCGTGGGAAAGAAAGTATCGTAGTCTTCTTTGTTCTATCGAAACGATCCACAATCTCATCCAATATAATGTCACCAATATTGAGAGACTCTCTATCGATGATTGACCTGATCATGAGAGCCTGGTGGAACGTACAATAGACTCATTAAGAGATAGAGCAAGGTTGGCACTAATGAAGGCAAGCTAAAATCGAGCTATGGCATGAATGTAGTGCTTGTTGATCTGAACACCCCTATCAAGCCAAGAGGGGTGTCACTGCTTTTCAAATAATACAGAAAGCCTCGTGCCTGGTCCAAAGTACCGGACAACCTGTGAGTAAGATAGTGATTACCTTCATAGGCTGTTTCCCAAACCTCGATCATATCATCACAACGGGAGAATTTATAGGTGAAGCTAGCACGGGTGCCTCCAAGTTGGATGACTTCAAGGTTTCATCTCTCAATGTATGCATACCCCGACCTTGGGCTGGTTGTACTCGGCGTGGATGCTCTTCGGCCAAGTGTGGTTCCCTTATAGTAATGCCATTTTATTTGGGTTTGGTAGAGATTGATTTTTTTGGAGCCATTGTCCTAAAATACTACAAATCAACACATGGAATATATTAGAAAAGAAGTGTAAATTTTAGGCTAACAATGATCGTCATCCAAGAAGGAGGTGACCGCCATCCAGGAAAGCAGTGACCGTCGTCTAAGATGGTGGTAACAAATATTAACCAACTTATTTTTTGTAAATACAGTAGTAATCCATCTCAAACAGCAGTCCACCAATCGAGACGACGGTGATCGCCTCAGGGAATACCAAGAGATACTTTTTTAAAATTTCAAAGACCCATCCCATACCAAATTTCAAACAATTTTCCGTCAACCCCTTTCTATACTAACACTTTAGAACAATCAAGGTATAAATATTGGGAAAGGGAATGACAAAAACAATAAGAAACAAGGAAACATGAGACAACAATTATTGCATTAGTGAAAACTCAACAACAATCTCAAAACATGATACCATAAGTGTTGCAATAGAGAAAACCACCCATAATCCAAGGAATACACCCTCAATTCAACATATAGATTAAGACACCAGTGGCTTATGCTAGCATGGATTCAAGTTTTAAATTGTTTTTATCCTACCACACGCATGAATCAAACTTGTAATAAGGGTGGTGTTCTAACCTGTTATCAAATCAAAGCAAATAAGTAATGAAGATGAAAATGTTGATTCTTGCAAAAGAGAAATCAATAAATTTGATGGGAGAGACGTGCAGTGAATGGGTGAAGTGGTGGGCGAAAGTTGTTTAAATAAAAATTAAACAATAACCATTTCAGGAATTTAAAATGGCCCAATACGGTGGTAAAAGTGACCGTTGCGTTGTATCGCCGTATGAGATGGCAGATCGCCATTTGGTACCTTTGATCATAATTTAAGGCAATATTCTTGGGCTTGAAGTTTTGGACCGCCATCTAAGGCAGTTTCTTGGGTGACCTTTCACATAACCACTTCTCCATTCCTACAAACACTGAACACCCATTAGGAAAAATAATGAAGAAAATAAAACTTGGGTTGCCTCCCAAGAAGCACCATATTTAACGTCACAGCACGACATATTTACCAACTCAATCAAGCTTTAAGTAAGAAGACAACATCCACCTCCCGCTCAACAGGATCACCCACAAGATAATTCTTGAGACTTTGGCCATTCACCAAAAATTTTGATCCATCATTGCCCCTAACTCAATGGCAATGCTAGGGAAAACTTCCAATACTTTGATAGGCCCTAACCAACTGTGATTTAAGTTTTCCTAGAAAGATCTTCAATCTTGAGTTGCATAACAACACATCATCACCCGGACAAACTCTCTCTTCAGAATTTTGGTATCATGCCACTTCTTCATCCGTTCTTTATATATAATCGCACTCTTAAATGTTTGAATTTGAAATTCATCCTTCATGTTCAAATGGAGAAAATGGTTTTCAGCAGCTAAATACCAATCAATGTTGAGATTTCTCAAAGCCCAATGTGCATGATGTTCCAACTCGATAGGCAAGTGGCAAGCTTTACCATATACCATTTGAAAGGAGGATATCTCAAAGGGAGTTTTGGTAGGTGGTTTGATATGCCCAAAGGGTATCATCTAAATTTCTTGACCAATCATCCCGATTGGCATTAACTTTATTCTCCAAAATGTTCTTCACCTCACGATTAGAGACTTCAACTTGGCCACTTTCTTGAGGGTGGTATAGTGTTGTGACTCGGTGCTTGACCCCATATTTGGTGAGCAATCCTTCAAAAATTTTGTTGAAAGTGTGATCCTCCATCAATTATGATTGCTAGGGGGGTTAAGAATCGAGTGAAAATATTTTTCTTCAAAAATCGTGTCACCTATTTACCCTGATTTGTACTCAAAGCGACTACTTCTACCCATTTTGACATGTAGTCGAATCCCACCAAGATGTACTTATTTCCATATGAGCTCATAAATGGCCCTATGAAATCCACACCCCAAACATAAAAGATCTCCACCTCAAGTATTGGCTTCACATCTCATGCCTCCTAGTGATTCCACCACGCATTTGGCATTGCTGGCATGCCTTAACAAAATCTGCAACATCTTTGTGAATAGAATGTCAATAAAATCCACTTTGAAGAATTCTTGTATGTTGTCCGTATAGGTCCATGATGTCCCCCAACCGGTGAAGCATGGCATTGCTCGACAATAGCTCTTGATTCCTCATTCTTTTCCTTTTTCTTTTGGAGCAACAACTTCATCCGCATTGTCTACAAGAAATCCTTTGCAACTTCGTGTGACCACGGCCATATAACGAGCATTGTTCTGAGGATTTGAAATCATGTCACTTGGAAAGACCCCCTTTTGATGAGGGTTCAACTGAGCGGACATTTTGCCATTTTGGGCCTCAAGTTGTTTGATTGTGGCTGAATGGGATAACACCATTTGATTCATTGAGGAGATGTCACCTTTCATACCCTGCATCTCTTACTCATGCTCTGGATATCCTTGTCGGTGATATCCACTTTCTCCAGGATTTTAGCTAACATGGATTACATCTTAGAAGTAGAGGATGAGCTTTCTACTTCTTGGGGTTATGCTCTCTCATTTGGAGAAACATTGCGGTCACCATGGTTCCCCGCCTTCCAATCCAGGTAGCAATAAAATGCATCTTTATCTCTTTCTCTTTCTTAATCATATCGGTTTCCTACTTTATCTCGTTTTCAACCTTGATTCTCGTCTTTTCGTTGATAGGCGGGCTGAGAATCCATCCCCTATCCATTCATAAACTTCACCTCCTCCTCATACATAGATGAAAACTTTTTTTCATATTTAAATCTATCACCTTGCTCACCTATGGCATGCACAGGCTTAAATAGGGCACCCATGACAGGTTTGGTAACAAAGCCATTTGGTTCATTAGTCTAGCCATCTTTTCTTCAAGGTCATCATTTTGCCTCATGGGGTAGCCACTCGGAGATGAGGAGGGGACACCCACTTCTACCTCAGCATCCCCTGTTGTTAGTAGCCAACTCATAAAGGAGAAATGAAGCCAACACAAATGTTGTATTCGCCATGGACCCCCTCACTAGGTTTTCCACCAAGGTCTTGTTCAAAGGACTAAGTGCTCAATAGAAAATCTGAAGTAACACTTTTTTCGGTAAATCATGGTCATGGAATTTTCCAATAGCTTTCTTGAACCTCATCTAAGCCTCATGCAAAGGCTCTTGGTGACTAGACCTGAAGGTGGTGATAACATCTCAAAGTTGTATCGTGCAGGGTTATGGAAAGAACCTTTGCAAGAAGGCACTTTTTAATTCTTCCCATATAGTGACGACTAGTGGGGAAATTTCCCCAACCATATTGCAGCTTCTCCGGTTAGAGAGAACGGGAAGAGCCTCAGCTGTAAAGATTCTCGGGAGATGTTGGAAATGATAAATGGGTTGCAAACTTCCAGAAAATTCTATAAATGTGCATGTGGGTCTTCATGTGGCAAGTCTCCAAACAATCCTTTCATTTGAAGCAGATGCAGAATTGATCTTGTCACATAAAAAATGAAATTCCTCTCTGTTTTGGGAAGCCGAATGATACTTGAAAATCCTGTGTCATCCAGTGCTTATTTTCCACATCAGGACCAACTCAATTATAGGAATGGATTTCATGGTTACAGATACTCATATCGTCACTTGTTTGAGTACCAGAGAGAAACCACATGAAATTCAGTTAATTAGCACCAAGAAGTGAACAATTACACTAAAAATGTGAAATAAAACTTTCCACTCCCCGTAAACAGCGCCAAAAATGATAACGCTTAGTTACACTTTCAAAACCAATCAAAATATGCACGCGATCGTTTACCCAACTATGATTCGGGGTCAAATTCACGGGGATTGAATTGGACTATGTTCACAACAATGTAATGATTCACTAAGTAATGCTAATTAACTTGATAAAAGAGAAAATAAGAATGGGC
>JBDJHY010200004.1:0-11638 GCA_039654485.1 Withania somnifera | reverse complement strand
TATATATATAACGTTGCTAGTAGCATTCAGTAGATGATATCTTGACATTTTAGTACTTGGATTATAGCAGGGAAAAAAGCTTTTGCTCTCTCTAAATTCTTCTTGGCCTTTTGAGAAAGCAACTTGTTTTCAACTAAAAGGTGCGTATTTGAAGCTTTGGTAATTAAGTTGTTCTGTCATATGTGTTGCTCTAACTACATACATAAAATTTCCTATTTTAGTTTTTTAGTTTTCATAACCTTTGCACTTTTTGCTCTTTTGTTTTCCGAGCTGTTTTGGAGCCCGATTCATATTCGAATAGTGCTTATTTTCTGAACATGAGTTTCTGGTGCTTTCAGAAACTCCGTTGTAATTTTTGTTTTCGGGTCAGATTAGCAGGTCCCCCAGGCATGTTTTGAACCTGATTTTTGGCCTTACTTCAAATTCGATATAAATTATACCGTTGAAATCATAGTGACATGTATATTATTATTTTTCTAGTTTGTGCCCGTTCGGAGTCGTTACAAGTTAGACGGGCTAATTTTCGTGAGCTGCAGCTGCATTTTTGCTGGATGGCAGGTAGGCTTCGGCTTACTCCTGGGTGCTGCTAATTGTTAGATTAGACTGAGCTTGTACATGCGACAGGATAGCTATAGTATTTGGTTGTGGATACATTTATACAACATGAGTGTCGTGAGGTTCAGACTCCTTAGAGTTATACATTGAGGCTAGGGGCCTATTATTACCGTTTTCTGTGATATTATAGCCTTAAAGGCTCATTAACCAGATTGGCCCGTTCTATCATAAGTACCTCCATATTCCACTGAGTAGGCTTCGACAATTGGGTTTGAGTCTGTGATTGTAAAAATTTTTTTTTATCAATCTTGATTTGCGTATAAATTTCGGAACTATGGAGAGTTGTACCGAAGAGCCCCAAAGTCTTAGTGTATCATAAAATTACGTTAGGTACCATATGAGTAGGCCTAAGAAAACCTTTGCTTTCATGAGTAAATGGTTAAACTGGATTAAAAATGGTTAACAAGGGATTTTATGATAATTGTTAATAAGTCAGAGATTTTGCACTTAGTTTAGACTGACCAGGCGTCGGACACCTGGTTTGCTCCATTTTTGTACTTGTTTTAGCCCAGGCTTCACACCCTAGCACCCGAAACTATCATTCACTACTACTGCTAGCACTAAGTCCCGATTTGGGCAGTGAGTACATTCTTTTTGGACTATACTATGCTAATCGACTTGATACACTAGTTACTATGATATCATAGCATTGTGGCACTTAGATGCTGAGGTATTGTGATACGGTGATATCGAGATGTTGATACATTGTGATTTGATCTATTGAGCTACTATGATACTGAGACACGAGATTACTGAGTTGCTATAGATTTGTATGTGGTTGGCACACATCTATGGACCTTGCCATTTTGGGGACAGACACGTTGGAGGAAGGGTCTATGGTGGAGAGGTATTCGAGGGAAGCCCTTCCATGGATCCTGTCTGCTGAGCCTACAAGTATCAGAGGAGGAGTGTACACAGAAACTATTGCATCATCATTTGTGTGTTACTTAACTGCACTTGTTTTCTATATGAACTCTCTGGTAGTATGGGATGCTGGAAGGGTGAGTGTGCCTTGTTTGTACTCCTCCATTTTTATGGGGGCTTGGAGGGGTTTTACTCGTATTTACTGTTACTTGTAGTTGTAATAAATAATTATAATTGTTATTTATTGATCATTCTTACCTAGTATATTTATCTGTGCATATTTGTGCTTATCATATCCTTCCTCATCCATGTCATGAGGTTACCAGTACATCACCCGTTCGTCCCGTGGTCTTCTTGCTACCTTTTATTACCTGCTTTTTATTATTATTGTTGTGCTACTGCAAGGACACTAGGTATATTCTTCTCTTACCTGAGCTTCTGCTTCACTGTTGTGGCTAGCTGAAGTTACTTGATATCTGTATTTCTTGCTCCTGATTATATAGCTAGTTTCATGTGTTGTTCTACCTGCCTTTATGACTTACTTTCTTTACCTTCTTGCTATTTACTTAGTTATACCTGTTATGTTCCCGATGTGCTTCTGAAGCCTACTGGTCTTTGCATCAATAATTAGTACTCATACTATATTTCTGCATCTTTTTTGTGCAGATTCTAACGAGCCACCACCGTTGGTATAGTTGATCGTGCATGCTAGCTGCTTTTGGAGATACAGGGTGAGCTCCTGGTATCCGAAGTTACCTGCATCTCTTCAGACTTGATTTTCGTCTCTTTTGTATTTTAGAGATGGATTGTATATTATATAGTATATATACTCTATGCTATGTACCTTTTAGTGGCTTGTGTATACACTGGTACCAGGTTTTGGAAGGGCGTTGTTGATTGTATTATCCTGTTCTGCTTTTCATTTTATCTTCATGTTACTATTTATTACTTTCCTTATTTGTACTTAGCTTTATTTGTGGTTAGTGGCCCGTTAATTGGTGTTCCAGGCTACAAGGATTTGTTCGCATGCAGGAGGATTGTACGTGCCATCACAACCTGAGAAATTGGGTCGTGAAAGACAACTTTATGATAATAGATAAACTTTGAAAATTGTATGATGTCATATCATACCATGAAAATGTTGATGCATCCTCATTCTTCGGGAAGAATCAAAGTTTTTTTTCCACTACAAAGCAATCAATGCTTTATTCAAGATCTTTAGCAGCCAACCGTTTATTGTTTTTCCCCACTGATTTTCGAAAGCTCGATATGAAAGAATAAAGAAAATAGGAAAAAAGAATATTGGGATATTTAGCTATTTAGCCTTAGAGAAAGGTGACTTGGTAAGACCATAATCTGGAACAGAGATTGATGGAGAATTTGCACTTGCGTATCAACCTTTATCAGGTTGTTGGAGAATTCTTCAATAATTTATGAGTCCTTCATTCTGAAAATTTCAAACTCTCTTGTCAAATTATCACTTTTATTTGTCTAGTCTTGTCACTTCCTTGGAATTCTTCTTTCAACTTATTCCAAGCCTCCTTTGTCATCTCACAAGTCATAACTCTTATGAAAGTTACTTCTGAAAGTGTTAACTGTATGCAAGCGAGAGCTTTGAATTTTATTTGAAATCTCTTCTTTGTGAATCTTAATTTGCGCGATAGTTGGGTTATTCGGCAAAGGATGTCTCTCCTCCAACCTCTACCACTTCCCACGAGTCATATGCTCGCTAGTAAGTTCTCATTTTTACAATCCAAATTGGATAATTCTCTCTAGAAGAAATAGGAGGTGTAGGAATTGAGAAATTGCTTAAAGCCATTAAATGTTTGAGTTTTTGCAGGTTTTCTTTTTGTTTTCTCTAACTCACAAGCTTTTAGGATCAAAAACCTCCTAATTTTCACTTGCTTTTAACACAAAAAGAGAGGTAACTTTCGCCCAACCAAGATTTGTGAGTGCTTCTCCGACAGCCAGTTGTGCCATTGCTTTTGGATTCAAAAGTCCTTTTATTGGTTGCTTCGCAATTGAGCACGCACCTCCAGTGTTATCTGTACAAGTTTAAGCTATAACAGCAACATCAGAGAGAGTAATCTGAGATGGATATACCAACACTTGACTCTTGTTAGCAGTGTTATACTAGATTGCCACCTTGGGTCGATGCCCGAACGGTTAATGGGGACGAACTGTAAATTCGTTGGCAATATGTACGCTGGTTCAAATCCAGCTCGGCCCAATTATTTTTACATTAAATAAAAAAAATAACGAGAGAGATAAAATAGTATGGGTACTTAAATCATTGACTTCATAGAAAATAAATAGGTGGTGCAAAAGTCCTATTCTATCTCACTAGGGTACTAAACAAACTCATATTTTATCTAAATAAAACGACTGCATTTCAAAAGTAAAGTACTAAAACAAAGAAGAGAAAAAAAACAAAATAAATATCTCAATACTTCAACACTTTCTTATTCGTTGTCGGGAAATCCCGAGGAGTAACTGTTAAAAAAATGTTTGCAGAGGATTCTATTACCATATTAAATTCATTTTTTTTTATGTATTTTTGTGCTTCTTTTATGCTGACTTGATACTATTATTCAGGTAAATAAGGTGTCTTGTCATGTCAAAAAAAATAGTGTCATACCAACACAAAAGGAGCGCCAAAATACTACAAAAAATGAATTTAGCGGGTGATAAAATCCTCGTAAAATTTGGATATGTCACTGACATTTCGGATATGGTTGAGGATGAGGATGGTAATTGTGCCTTATATCATTTTTTTCATTAGGAACTTGTAGTTTCCAAAAGCTTTGCCAAACAAACTATTAAGCCTAAGGCCACATGACTTCTTTGAACTCTCTTTTATTTTTCATTTTTCCTAAAGAAATTCAATCAAAATCCCATTCCTCCAAGATTACCCACCTCTCGCAAGAAAATATTGTTCATAGACTAGGGGAAAAAGGGGGAGGTGGAAAAGAAATGGAACTTTGGGCTTTCTACAATCAGCAAATCTCATAAATATTGTGAGTTTACTTCGTTTGTACACTCATTACAACAATGATATGGAGCCCCAAAACAGAGATTCTCAATGAGACAGTTACTCATCTTTGCAGTATTTTGCTGACTTCAATACAATATCCTTTACCAATAAAAAAATAAAAGAAGAAAAAAGAAGACGACGCCAGGTGCACAAAGCATCCGCGCTCATGGAGGATCCAAGGAGGGGCCGCAACCCAAAGGGGTGTAATGTAGGCATCCTACCCTGACACAAGAATCATTGGCTGTTTCTACCATACAAGTCCGCACAGAAACAACTTTATTGTTGCTCCAAGGCTCTCCTTCTAACTTAAGCAGTAGGATAGTTGAAGAAACAAAACTCCTGAAGCCACCTCCATTTGGCCAAGAGAAAATAGTCATATAGGTAACAAGACAAGATGGCAAACAACTGAAGTTAACACAGCTGCAGAGCAGAGTATATTCTAGGGCGGGGCAAGTGTTGATACCATGTATATAATGGCATTGGGCTGACATTCAAGTTGTGACTCTGTATTTTACTTACATACTAGCGAGGTATATTAACAGAACCTCCTAGCTACAAAGAAGAAAGTGAAACAGTATTGACCGTGGGAGGTGTTGGAGTAGAGGTGGCATTATCTGTCCAGTTTGTTTCTCCCCAGTGCCATAACATGCTTTCCCAGAAGCAAAAATCTTCAAAACAAGTCTGCAAACGTGGGTCCTCTATTTTGATCTTCCAATGACCATCTGAATAGTTAGCTTTCTCAGCTTCTCTCCGATCCCATTCCAGTGCAGCCTTCTGTTTAGACCTAAGCAAACAATATTTATGCAAGTTCTCCGGCATGGCATCGTGGACCTTCCACCACGTCCTGTGTGCCACATCACTTGCAAACTCCTGCTACTTCCCCACATTCCAGTTGCAATTGTAGTCCCTGAAGCATAACCAAGGTTTCAGACCTAAGTAGTGCAGGACATAGAGAATTGGAGGATCAGCACCAAAAAGACGGGTTTTCATTTGCTTCTTCTCCTCCTCATCACCTTCCCAATAATGTTTCAAAAAGTTCATGTGTTTTGGGATCCTATGCCACCAGGTGAAGATTTCGTTCAGATACCCCTGATCCCCACCATTGTACGATTCAATCTCATTGATATGATCCATCAACAACTGAAATGTGCAATTTGATGGTTCAATGACCATCACACCTGAATTGAAAAGGGTTGCATTATTTCCTATTGCAGTTATTTCAGGCATCTCAAAGAGAAAATCAATATTTCTCAGTATTAATAAATCCGCATCAATGAAGATGATTTTGTCATAATCTGTCAGCTGCCAGAGACGAAATTTGCTGTAGTTCCACTCATTGTAGGCATCCTGTTCAGCTTTAGGATTCCTTATTCTCTTTATCGTGTGAATCTTCCATCCGGCAGCTTCCAAACCACCCCTGTGGTAGTCGCTGATAGTCTCATCAACAAGTATCACAAGATCTCGTGTTGAACCTGCCAATCGGATACTCTGAGCTGCAGCTATGGCTCCACATACATAAAAGTGTGCTGAGTGAAGAATAGTTGCATAAGCTTCTCTTCTTACATTTCCAGAGTGCCAATTTGCTGCAGAAACTTGTGATGTTAGATTCTGATTATGAGAAATTAACTTTTACTTGGAGGTTACCCGCCCTTTGTTTTCATTCTAGGTGGGATAATAAAACAGTGCTCAACTGCTTATTCCATCTCCATTCCCTCAAATTGCCAGGAAAATGAAAGATAAAACAACAAAATAGGAAGATGGGTAGAAATGGAGATAAACATCGATATCTTTTTTTTTTTTTTTTTAAAAGGGAGCTGGTAAAGAGAATGTACAAGGTGTTCCCTAGGAAATGCAAATATCTGTATCCCATGTCAAAACACAGCTTGAATACCACAATTCCTCAGAAAATAACCTTAGTTTAAAGTTTGACTCAGAAAAGAACAATATGCATGAGCAATATAACCGAGCTCCAAGTTCAATTTGATCCAAAGGGGCAATGAGTAAAATTCAAGGCTGGTCATGTTTGCAGTTTTTACTTGTTACATAAGTTAAACTACTATCAGAGTTATAGTGTTCTAACATAAATGTAACTATCAAGAACTAACCTTTAGCCTTGAGAGGAACTGCAAGTTCACATGACCCAACAGGGAGGTGGAGCTTCTCTCTTAAATTGTTCAGATTAGGTTCGTATAGCCATGCATTGCCTTCACGTACAACTAACTCTTTACAGGTGAACAGATTGGGGTTTGGGAAATGCTCAGTAACCAGAAGCACATGTATTGGATGATACCCTTTATTAATGGCAGCCAGCCTTGCTGCTGCTAGCTGCAAGTGCAAACGAGCTACATCTCTATACCAGTCCTTAGACTTCTTGCATGGAAGCTTTACAACTATGAGATCAATCCTCGGTTTGCCCGGGAAATGAATTTTGGGTAGAGAAGGACAAATGGGGACCTCAAATTCTTCTTCTTCATCTATCCATTCAGGATATAATGTTTCCCATGTCATATTATTCGGGACATGATCCAGGTTCAAGATTACATGCTCAGCGTCCGGTAATAATTCCTTCCACTGATCAATTTCACTGTTATTGAAGTTTAATAGCCCTACGCCATGATACTCATGCCTATCGACTAGTTTCTCAATAACTTGGGAAATTTGACCCCAGTCAATATCAAAAAGTGATGTATAACGTTGATCAACTGAAGAATGACCACTTAACTCTCTGTGCACTAAGGCAGCCCTGCTATCAGGATTTTCACCATTGAAGCAAAGAAAAAGAATTATAATATAACAAAATAATCTGTCCAGCTGATAAATGATCATAGAAAAAACGAGTTCTTACACTAACATCAGTAAACAATCTATCTGAAGGTTGGCGCCCAAGATATGAATGTTTGAGAAAGTTTGTTTGATGGTATCATCTTTCAACATAACGAAATACTAACAAAGATAAAACACTCTATACTCACCGAGAGCCTGAACTATATATGTATTCCGTGTTATGAATTGATGCAGAATGCCAGAGTGACCAAATTGCAACCAGAGCAATTACGCCCAAGACGAGCTTTATAGTTGGGAACTTGCAGCTAAAACTCCTGCTTTTCGTGGGACTATGGAGGGCTCTCTCCCCATCTCTGAAAACTTTACTTCTCAAGAACCTTCTTTTGCTTGTTTCCTCGCTGAAACAAAGAAACAGAGGTTAGCACATAAAAAGCAGGAAAATTTTCATGTTGGATGATTTCTGAATATTTGATCCTTCAAGGATGACAAGATCACAACCTCTGCTCCCATATTTGGGAGAAGAGTAAAAACAGTAAGGGCGTGGTACTAATTTCATAGAGGTAAAGAAAAGGACACATGGGAGGTAAAGCTGACAATTCGATGACTTCTGTTTCCAACCTGATATGGGTAAAGACAGAGAGGAAAGAAACTACTTTTCACTAAAAAAAACTTAACAATGTAACGGAGAGGAAGAAACTACTTGTTGTGAGATCCAAAGATCTCCCACCATTCAAAAAAGTTTATGAAGGTTAATTGTGCAAATGTCCTTTCTCTACTCATAGAACTTTATGCCAGAAAGAAAGAAAAAACCCTTATTCTGTTTTTCCCGCAAAGAATACCCTTCCATTACATCTTAATCTGAACACATACCATTGAAGAATAGGAAGTGGTTTTGGATTAAGGAAAAACTCACAAGGAATAGGATTTTGGTTAGCAAATAAAAGAAAGTGGTCTGGATGGATAGACAAGAAGAATAGGAATCAAAAGCACATCATGCAAACATTTCTAGATTGCTACATCTTATAGTTTTGCCTTGAATGCAAGCTCTCACCAAGGCTCCTGATTTAAATATTTTTTCTCAGATAAGCAGGTCTTCATCACCCAAATTTTCCATAAATTCAGTGTAGACATTGAAATTTTGTGGACTCTACAATATAAGCGCAATTTCGGTTACGGTTCTCGGAGGCTACTCTACCTAAACCGTAGTTACGCCTACATAAAGGTAATATATTCCTTCAAAGAAGCATTTCAAATATCTCATAAATTGTATATTCATAAAAGAGATCATATATCATCCTATATCCAAGAAATGCACTACTCGAGAGAAGAGAAAATTCCAAGAGAAGAACCAAGGGATAAATAGATTTGTACTCAAAATCAGTGTTTATCAATAAAATGATCTTTCTTTGTGTTTTATTTGTAATTGCAATTTATTTTCTATCACATTAAAATTTGTTGCAAACAATCAGCAAGCATTTAGGAAATGACAAAACTGAAAGGAGTAGCAGTCAAACAACTAAATAAAGATTATATATGGACGAAAAGAACTCGATCAGCTGAAAATATCATGCACAAACGTGATACATTTTGATGCCTACTGAATAAGATCCAATAAAAGAAAAGAATTGCATAACTACCTCACTCATGGGTTGCTGTCGAAACAACCAAAAGATGTGATCTATTATGACTAGATTCTCATCAAACACAAATTAGGTGCAGCATCTGAACTACGTATCCTAAGCAAATTGCTTTTGGTTGTTCAATCATATAATAACTAGAGTTTTTCTTTGATAAATGATCACCATGAGTTAGACTAAATAGAATTTGACCAATCCAATTTTCTGTTGTCAAGGTGGAGAATTGAACCAAGAATTCTCTTTCTTCATCATCAATTGAATCGGTGTTCATGATTCAGGATTCTATGTTATCATCAATCCAATACCTCTTCAAATTCTTTTTCTTTTTTTCTTATCAATGAATTACATCTCTTTAGTCTTTACTTGAGTTTTCATCGCAATTGGGCGATCTGTATTTAGTACCCACAGGCTTAAACAGTGTAACATAGAAGTAGTCTCTTCAAGATATTTCAATTTTTTTAACAAACTAAAATCAAACTCTCATTTTGTCTCTTTCATTTCGCACATCTAGATATATGTTGCGCTAGATCAGCCCAAAGACACTCTTACATTGTGATATTGTCCGTTTTAGGCCAAATCCGCACAGTTTTCCCCTAAAAGGCCTCTCACTATTAAGAGATCCTACACCCTCGAAGGTCGTAAGGGCAAACAAACCAAGCTCTGCACCCTCCAAGCTCATAATGGCAAGTAAACCGAGTTCCGCACTCCATCACTCTTACATGGTGTGATATTGTCCACTTTAGGCGAAGCCCGCATGATTTTCCCTTAAAAAGGCATCGCAAAGTAAAAGATCATACATCTTATATGTAGCTTTCCAACCCTTTCAGCTACCAATATGGGGGCTTTATTCGCACACACAACAATATATAAGTAGTTTACACAACTAAATTTGGATGACATTCAGTCCCTCGTGATCTACCAATGGCACAAGAATTAACTGGAAAGCAGCAACATCATTTCCAAGAAATGAACTAATACCGAGTGGCCCAAAGTCTGATCTGGGTGACCGTTGGATGCAAGATTGATGTACATTATTATCCTCTCAAAACAAGAAACCCATAAACTAGCACAACAGCACCCAACCTGCCCTCTTGATTTTGCCCAAAATTTAGCTTAGAAGTAAACGAAAGAAAGCAATAAACAACTTTATTTCACTGAAACCTCAGTACTCTCAACTCCATTTCCTAAAACTCAAAACTAAAATAAGCACCCCCACTCCCAGATAAGTATAAACAGACAAGAAGTCAGCAAATGAGGACTTTAATGTACTTACGTGGAAACAGAGAGCCTCTGTCTAGGTTCAATAGGACTAGGTGTGGCACCAGCTAAGCTTCCTCTCATTTTGGCTTCTACCTCAAAATCAGCTCAAGAAAGACAACAGCTGACTTGGAAAATGCAAACCCAAGTTCCCATTTGAAAGATTCAAGAATACACCATCTAAAAATCAGTTGTTGCTTCAGCTGACTCTTTGGAAGGTGGGATTTGGGTAGACAGGAAGTCAGACAAAATGCCAAAGAATCAAGATTCGAATTCTTGTCAGTGAAACAGATCAAAAACAATAGTAATTAAGTAGTAAATAGTATTTGTATTAATCCATTTATTGAACAACACATAGATATTTGTGATGTAAAAGAGTGTTATTATCACCTTTCTATATCTGAGTGATAATGATCATAGCAATTTATTGTAGGTTGATCAGCATTCATTGAGAAACAGTAATTTTGTCTGTCTAATTTAATACTACTAGCAAACTGTTAAAACTAAACAGGTAAAGCAAGGAGCACTGTACACAAAATTATCTTTTAAATTAAAATATTTTATGAGATCCTGTTTTTACTTATTCAAATAACAATGAAGGTGAAGCAAGATTCGAAGGGGTTGAGATTTATCGACCTAGTACATCAATTAGGTTTAAGAAAATCAAGGCCTCAATTCTTGACTAGAGGAAATATCAAAGGCCTCTGCCCTTTCATCCCGCTTAATCTGGGCAGAGTAATTCTGCCCCAACAAAATGTGTAGGTGGATCGACTTATCAAGTTTTTATTGAAATAAGATTGTTTCCAAGGTGTTAAGTGAGAGAGAAGGGATGTCACAATTGGGGTTTTGAATAAAACAACCTTTTTATTTTTTTATATTGAAAAAGCAATAAGAATGAGAAGTGTTAAGCTAGTTATTTCATGTGATAATTAATTTCAAATTATTTTTGAATAAATAATGTAATAAATAATTTGATTTAATTTATTTGTTCTACATTACAAATATTATAAATTGCAATTATATTATTAAAATATAATATATATCACAATAATTAACAACTTAAAATATATTTTGCTTTAATTTATTTGAGAGACAGAGAAAGTATCATATTATATTATTTTAAAATAATATAAAATTTTACTATAAATTATAATAATTAATAGCTTAAAATATTTTAAAAATATATAAAAAATTCATTGAATTTCAAAATTTTATTCAATACCACATAACTTGGGATAGAAGAAGTAGCATATATTATTTGAGGAAATCGTAAAAATTATTATAAATCACAATAATTAAAATTTATTTATATAAATGTGAAAAAGAACTGATTGGCTCTTGAAGTCTATCAGTACCGCATAAGTTGAGACATAGGAAGTGTTGGACCAAGGTTGGTTTACGAGAATCGTCCCTTCGTGTTTTGATTGATGACCAAACCATTAAGTCA
>JBDJHY010199993.1:0-11638 GCA_039654485.1 Withania somnifera | reverse complement strand
TTTAAGTATAAGGCTAGATTCCATAAGTTGGTTAGGTGTATTTCTTTGGTCTTTCCATCAGGAATTGGATGATTCAGAGATTTTTTGATGGTTTGATATTCCCACTCCATTTGATAGTAGAGCCTTAGGTGGAAGTAAGCCATCCTTTCACTCAAGTTGCTAGCTATGCAAGGTTTATGGTGAGTTTATGCAAAGAGGCATATAAAGAAGCTGATCAGAGGCCCTAATATGAGGATGATTTGTGTGACGGTGTGAAGAGATTAGGGAATTCTTGTTAGGACGGTTTAGACAGTTCCACAACTTAAGATACGGTTTATAGTAGACAGAGTCCTAGTCAGACTTTGAGTGGAACTTCTTCAAGGATAGGAGATATGGTGACTGTGTGGGTTCATTTAGATTGTATTTTCAAGAAAATACTTATGGTCCATGTTATTTGCGTGTAGTTATGGATCACATTATTGTAGATTGCACACAACAAGTGTCATTTTAGCCAGTAATTCATCCAGTTCAGAGTTCTCTTGAGATTGTATCATCACTTGTCAGAGATGATGCTCAGTATGGTGATTTAGGTCGTCAAGGTGCATGTTAGTCTAGTGGTGGTGGTCCTAGTAAGTGTGGTGTTGTTCAAATCAGAGTAGAGGTAGAGGCTACAGTCATTGTAATCTCAAGTTTGATTTCTTAGTTTTTTATTGGCCAACCTTGGCTTTATTTGGCTTTTATATAATTGTTTCTGAACACTACATGCTTATTTATCGATTTATTTATAGAGTTCAGATTTTATGTGTAATGACCATTACGATAATTTAGGTGTTTTATATGTTATCTTGTTTCCTAGAGCTTTTTATTTATTGCCCGAGGTCATTTATGACCTGCTGGGACTAGTAGTATCGTTCCCTAGCGGTTCAATTGAGATTTATCTCACTATGGCTATTTTAGCACATGGACTTAAGGATTCATTGACTTTAGTCAACTTTCCTTAATGAAGATCTTAGAATCAAATTATGATAATTCCATTAGCTCCAAAATATGTTTTTTGGCCTAGGTGGACCCCTAGTCTGGTTCTGGGAGCTTTTAGAGTGAGTTTGGCTTATTTTGTGGAAATTCAGCTCATTATGAGTTGAGATTTGCACCGGAGTTAGTGCTTGCTGATAGGAGTGTCGAAATAGGATTATAATACTTCTATTAGCTCTGGAATGGTGATTTTTGGCTAGTAGGGGTGTTGTTGCACTTCTGAGGAGTTCAATGTTGTTTTTACTTCCTTGGTATCTGAGTGTGATTTTGGTTTGGAGTCCTTTCCACTTAAACAACCTTTGTTTGTCATTTCATCAATCCTGTTGAGTCCAGAATATGTTTCTTACACAAGATACATATTTAGTTTGTTTCTATTAGACTGTGTTTAGATTCTATGCCCTAAATTTTTTACAGTCTTAGGTACTCAGTGCGATCATGCTGATGTGACACGTTCGCAGTGATTCTCCTTTTTCATTCCTTTTGCATGATCGTGCTAATACTATTCAATCATGGTAATTCATCCTCTTTCCTCCTTAGCTCAGTCATGCTTCTTGGACATAATCCACTATTCCATCTGTTCTTCTATTAGTTCGATCGAGATGGTCTGTCACTATTGCACCTCATCAAGGTCAGCTATATAAACAGTAGCACCTTAAAATTTGAGACAGTTTGCTCCATTCTTTCTCACTCATTCTGTCGAGTCTTCTTTAATATAGTTAAGGGGTAGTTCTTAGAAGAGAAAGCTTGTCTCCCCACCCTTAGTAAGTGTTTCTCTCCCACTCTTAGCTCCATAGCCATGGCTGTTTTTCCACCATTGATGCTCCAATTAATTTTTTGTCAATATCTTATATTTGCAGTTCGTTTTGAGCTTTTTTCCTGGTGCATTGGACTTGATTCCACTCCTTGGTCAAGTGCATTTGAATTCCAGTGTGTATTCCTCTCTGTTTTAGCTTTATGAATTTGCAACATTTTGCACTTATTGATTAATTTTTTTCTAAGCAGTTTGATTCCTTTCCCTCTCTCATTTTTGTGCTAATTTTTAGTGCATGAGTTCCTGCTAATGCCAGGAACCACATGGAAAAGTTTGTTTTTAGGTCCAGCTAGTGGATCTTGTGGGCCCAGTTTAGGCATGATTTTCGTCCAGTCCAGAGTTTAGTATAATTAGCATCATTAGAATCTTCTTGGTTTCTAGATTCATATTTCACAAGTTTTGGAGTTGTTCGAGATTGTTTACTAGTAGTAGGGCTGATATTGTGGAGTTACAGCACCCTAGTCGTCGGACGACAGCTAGGCTCCTTGGGGCTTTTTCTAGGCATATAGCTTATAACTGCACTAAGTAGCATCCGTGGGTTGGGTTTTCTAGGTTGGTACTGTGTACTTGGACCTCTTCTTTGCTCCCTTTCCATTCCTTTTCCCCTTAAATTGGTTCTATGTGTTATGATGCTCGTGACCTAGTATTAGCCTTGAGATGGTTATAGGGTGACTCTTGAAGTAGTAGAACACTAGTGCGTGGGTTGGTTTTTGGAGTTTTCCCTCAGGTTTGGGATGGTGTATTGTGCTTCTAGTTCTATTGTAGTTGAGCCTGTGTAGGGCATAGTTAACTATAGACATTGCTTGCGTTATTGCATTCATACTGCGAGAGAGCCGAGGGCTGTTCTAAGAGTCCATTTGGGGCTGGGAGCCCGTATCACCTTTTTCATATGTTATTGAGCCATGGAGGTTGGTTAGTATGTAATAAGAATAAAATTGGATATAATTGTAATTAAATGGAAGTTTCTCTAGACTCGGTCCTCCTACAGAGAGGGCACAAACGTCAACCCATTGGGCAGACTTGGGTGCTTTTACTTCAGAGGTACTACCTATAGCAACGGTTCCTCACCTAGTTCCACCTGTCCAGACAGTCCCGCCACTTTATTGAGCAGAGGCTCCTAAGTAGATTTCTGATGTTGGATCCCCTTCAATTCAAGGAGTTCCAAGGAAGAGTGCCTATGAGTTTCTAACTAAGTGTGAGGATAGGTTGAGGAACACGGTATTCTAAAGACTCATGGAGTAGCTTACACTACCTACCAGATGTGTAGTGTGTCTATACAGT
Organism: Withania somnifera; assembly: GCA_039654485.1. Lineage (NCBI taxonomy): Eukaryota > Viridiplantae > Streptophyta > Magnoliopsida > Solanales > Solanaceae > Withania > Withania somnifera. The sequence continues at coordinate 8,535 of JBDJHY010199993.1, read as the reverse complement.
GGTGGAGAGCTTTTATTATTTGTAGACAAGCAGGGTCTTCTCAGCCAATGAGTAGTGAGTTCTATGATATATTTATGAGAAAGTTTGTGTCTATGTCTAATAAAGAGCATACGAGAGAGGATTTTAGATAGCTAGAATAGGGGCCAATATCAATATCTAAGTATGAGGCTTATTTCCATCAGCTATCAGTCTATGGTGTTAATTTCATGCCTTATGAGGAGGAGAGAGTTCGTAGATTTTCCTTTGGTTTGAGGGACATACTTGGTGAGGAATTTACATTATTAGTGTTAGACATCTAGTCATTTAGGCAGTAGTGGACCATGCTCATTCTATGAAGACCCTCCATCTTAATTCACGCCAGCGCAGCGAGAAGAGGCAGATCTAGTAGGCTGATTACAGTGGGTCCCATTCTAGGGGCTATGGTCAATAACATTATTCTCAAGATCATTCCAGAAGACCCATTCAGGCCTTACTTCAGGTTTCAGGGCCTCCTCAGCAGAGTCTTCATGCACCTCTTTCTGGGCAGTTTTCTTGAGGATCTGGGTCTTTCGGCCGAAGTGTTCAGTCAGGTTTTTATGGTGGTTCTCATTAGGGTGGGCCGTCAGGGCCATGTTTTGAGTGTGGTATTGTTGATTATTTTTCAGAGCATCTCTCTGTGGGGTAGTCTTTAGGCAATTTTGCAGTACCCAACCTTTGATATCGGTGTCACCACCAGCTAGAGATAGGGCACAAGATAGTTCTATAGTGGATGCCAGTGAAGTAGGGGCGGTGGTCGGTTGGGTGGTGATTTCTAGTTGTATACCATACAACCTAAGCAAGAAGCAGAGGCCTTAAATATTGTGGTTACAGGTACGATCCCTATGTGTTTTAGATTAACCTCACCCTTGTTTGATCCCATATCCACTTATTTGTATGTTTGTTCCTATTTTCTACCTATCTTGGAGTTGTCTATTGAGATAATATATGTGACTGTTCTAGTTGCTACCCCAATAGGGGATTCTTTAGTAGTGGATCTGGCTATTAGGTCATATTTTGTTTCTTAGGTGGTTTTGGATATGTTGGCTAATTTGTTATTGCTAGATATCATAGATTTCATTGTCATACTGGTCATGGACTAGTTATCCTCTCATTGTTTAGTTTTGGATTATTATGCTAAGACCGTTACCTTATTCATTCTTGGTGCATCTCTAGTTGTGTGGCAGGGTTCTATTAATCGGGTGCTGACAGGGGTCATCTCCTTCCTTTAGAATAGGAGGTTAGTGGAGAGGCGATGCTTGACTTACTTAGCCTACGTCTACAATGTTTGAGCCGACACTCTAACTCGAGAGTCTGTTCTAGTTCTTTCTGATTTCTTGGATAAGATTCCTACTGATCTACCAGGCCTTCCACCCAATTGGGACATTGACTATGCCATTGAGTTAGAGGGCACCAGGAATATTTGTTTAATCCTTGTTGTATGGCTCCTACCAAGTTGAGAGAGTTGAAGGTTTAGCTCAAGGATTTGTTAGATAAGGTGCTTATCCTTTTAAGTATATCTCTGTGGGGTGCACAAATTTTTTTTAAGAAGAAGGGCGGTTTATTATGGATGTGTATAAATCACCGACAACTAAACAGGGAGATAGTTAAGAATAAGTATCATATGTAGAGGATTGATGATGTATTCAACTAGCTTCTGGGTGCGGCAGTGTTTTCTAAGATAGAGGAGGTAAAGATACCATCAGTTATGGATTCAGGCAGAGGACATCCGAAAGATAGCTTTCATTACTCATTACAGTTATTAAGAGTCTCTTGTTATGTCTTTTGGGGTGAACAATGCACCCAAAAGAGTATATGGACCTAATACAAAGGGTGCTTAAACCCTACTTGGTTTCGTTTATGATTGTGTTTATCGATGACATTCTAGTGTATTTTTAATATAAGTCTAAGCATGATCAGCACTTGAGATCAATACTCCATACACTGAGAGAGCACCGACTTTATGACAAGTTCTCAAAGTGCAAGTTTTTGTTGGAGTCTATAGCATTCCTAAGACACGTGGTATCCAATAATGGGATTATGGTGGATCCTGTGAAGATTCAAGCAGTGTGTAACTGGCCGAGATCGATGTCTCATTATGAGGTTCAAAGGTTTGTTGGTTTATCAAGTTACTACAAATCGATTATGGAACCATTGACCTAATTGACTAGGAAGGATATGGCTTTTCAGTCGTCAGATGGTTGTGTGTTGATCTTTTTGAGGCTTAAGGAGTTGTTGACTTCAGTGCTAGTTTTGTCCTTGCATTGCAATTAGTATTGGTTTGGGATGTGTTCTGATGCAATAGGTTTGAGTTATTGCTTATGTGTCTAGTAAGCTGAAGGTTCACGCGTGTAACTATGCCACTTAAGACTTGGAGTTGGTGATAATATTATTTATGCTCAAGATTGGGAGGCATTATCTCTATGTAGTTCTGTGTGAGATTTATACTGACCATAGTAGCCTTCGGTATAATATAAGACAACAAGAGCACAATTCTAGGCAGTGGAGGTGGGTTGAGTTATTGAAGGACTATGAAATTTCCATTTTATATCATCTGGGATAGACCCTGGTATATCGTCCATTTGAGGTTTTGGAGAGAGTTAGTGATGTTTCCTACTATTTTTCCTTGCTTCTTATGTATTCATCCATTCACCCGGTCTTCTGTGTTTTGATGCTGCTACAATATATTTCAAATAAGTTTCATGTTCTCCGTGAGGATTTAGTTCAACTGGATAAGAGCCTATCTTTCATTGAGGAGTCAGTAGCATTTCTGGATAAAGCTGTCATGAGGTTGGGGTCTAGGGAGATCGAATGGTCAAAGTATAATGGAGGCACTTTTGGTCGAGCAGGCTACCTCGGCTATCGAGAGTGAGGTGCAGGCATAGTACCTACAGTTGTTCGAGTTGTTAGGTATCTTGTCTCTCTCCCTCCAATAATTTTATTTGAATTTTTAGGACAAAAGTCCTTCTTAGTAGCTGATGTTGTAATGACCCTTATGGTAATTTGGGTGTTTTACGTGATATCTTACAATAGCTTACCGAGGTTATTTTATGAACTTCCGAAACTGGTGCCCCACTCCCTAGCAGTTCGGTTGATATTTATCTCAATTTGCCTATTTTAGAGCCTGAACATAGGTACTCATTGACTTTAGTAAATATTCCTTTGGGACGATCTTGGAATTGAATTCCGACAGTTTTATTAGCTTCAAATTTGGTTTTTGGCCAAGGTGGACTCCTGGACAGGTTTCGGGAGCGTTAAGTGTGAATTTGTCTAATTATGAGGAAATTCAACTTATTATGAGTTGAGAATTGGCCTAGAGTTAGTGCTTGCTGATCAGAGTGTAAGAATGGGATTTTGATGTTTCCATCAGCTCTCGAATGGTGTTTTTGAGCTAGTAGAGGTGTTGGTATGCTTCATGTGGTGTTTGATATCTTTTTTTAGTTCCTTGGTAGTTTAGTGTGATTTTTTTTGGTTTTGTTTGAGGGTCCTTTCCGCTCAAACGACCTCCGTTGTTCATTTTATTGAGTCCGAAATATGTTTTTCATGCAAGATATATAGTTTGTTGTTGTTGGACTCCGTTTTGATTCTGTGCCCTCATTTGGAAATTCTATTATTGCATAATTTTAATCATTCTTAGGTACTCAGTGCGATCGCGCTGATATAATGCGATCACATTGATTCTCCTTTTTCCTTCCTTTTGCATAATCGTCCTCATACTACAAGATCACGGTAATTCTCCCTCTTCTCGCCTATTAGATGCCATCATGCTATTCCAGCTTTTCTTCTATTAGAGCAATTACGGTGTTCTGGCATGATCGCGACTCATCGCGACCAACTATATAAACAACAACACCTTAATATTTTAGACATTTTTCTCTATTCTTTCTCACCCATCTCTCTCTCTAGGTGATTTTTGTTGTCTTCTTCAATACAGTGAAGGGGGAGTTCTTCGAAGAGAAAGCTTGTATCCCCACCCTTAGTAAGTTTTCTCTCCCATCTATTAGCTTCAAATCCATGGTGGATTTTCCACCATTGATTCCCAAATTGAGTTTTGGTTAATTTATAAAATTTTTAGTTGGTTTTGAGCATTTTTCCTAGTGCATTGGACTTGATTCTGCTTCTTGGTTAAGTTGCATTGGAATTCCAGTGCGTATCTTCTCTATTTTAGCTTAAATTTTGCAACATTTTGCACCTATTGGTTAATTCTTTTTTGGGAAGTTTGAAGCCCTTCACTTACCCGTCTTGTGCTCATTTTTGATGCATGGGTTCCTGGTGATTCCGGGTACCCCATGGTGAAGTGGGTTTTCGAGTTCAGGCAGCAGATCCTTCAGGCCTATTTTAGGCCTGATTTTAGCCAATTCAAAATTAAGTATAATTAGTACCGTTAGATTCGTCTTGATTTATGGATTCGTATTTTACCAATTCCAGAGTTGTTCAATAATTTTCTTTTAGTTGAGATGATATTTAGGAGATGCAGTATGCTAGTCATCGGATAATAGGTAGGCTCCTTAGGGCTTCTCTAGGCGTATAGATTATGTATATGCACCGAATTCCTGGGTTGGGTTTTGTAGGTTTTGACCATGTACTTTGATCGCTTATTCACTCATTTTCAGTAACATTTCCCTGAATTGGCGCTCAGTATAATACGATGCCTATGACCTACTACTTGTTTTGAGATTCTTGTAAGGTGACTCTGGAAGTAGTAGAACGTTGACGCTTAGGTTGGTTTTTGGTTTTTCCCTCTGGTTTTGACTGTCGTATTGTGCTACAAGTTGTAGCTTATTTGAGCCTGTGCAGGGCATAAGTTGCGAGTGAGCCGGGGGCTCCGTTCTGAGAGCACATTTGGGATTGGTGGCCCGTATTGCCTTTCTACATATGTTATTGATCCTTGGAGGCTGGTTACGCTGTAATAAGAATAAAATGGATATAATGGTAATAAATTATAACTTTCTAATAATAATATGTAATTAGCCTTTTTCTAACATTAGACTTAGATCAGGTTCTACACCCTGGGACCAGGTAGTATCACTTATTACTTATGGATGGACTTGAGTCCAACATTATTTGGCAGTGAGAACAGCCGCTGGCACTTGAGTTCGCCTTCGCGTGACTGTGCGTACAACTTTTCTATACTTGACACTACTGCTGATTTGGAGACCTTGGTGATACTACTATATTGAGGTGTAGGACGCCCTAAGTTTTCAAGTTTACAGCATGTTGAGACGTTTATACTTAGGCATTGTCTTCCAGGATATGAGACTCCCTAAGACTATATGATATTAGGATATGAGATTACTGTTATGTTAGAGTCTTGTAATGGTGGGTGTACTTCCATGGACTCTACCACATAAATGCGTGTGACTGGAGGTGGGTTTTAGATCGGAGTAGGGATATACGATAATTATCTCTTCCATGGGTCCTTTTTTTGGCCTACAAGTACCGGAGGAAGAACATACACAGTAACTATGACATTATATGGTTGTATTACTTTTCTGCACTTATTTTCTTTAGTGTAACCCTAGTCGTATGGGAGGCCGAGGGTTGACGTAACTTCTGTGTACACTGCCATTCTTCTGAGGGCCTGGATGTGTTAATTTACTTACTGTATTACTATACTTAGTATTTTTAACCTAGTTTTAGACTCTACGTTTGAATCTTCTGTATTCTATGGGTTATATGTGCATGATGTTACTTACTTTATTATCTCCTTTTGATCTTGGTCTCACCGGTATTATACCTTTCATGTCCTTTATTGCCTATGTTTTATGACCTTTCTACTTTACTATTATTATTTTTGTATTGCTGCAAGGACCTCGAGTATGTTGTTGCCTTTTTACTTATGATCCTATTATGTGTTTAGCTAGTGATGCCATGCTCTATCTATATCTTTTATCCTTGATTGTGTAGCTATACTTTTGTATTATATTACTTTCTTATGTGATCTTACGTTCTTGTATTCTGTTATTTATTGCTATTATGTTTATTATGTACCTAGTGGGCTCTCGAATCCTACTGAGTACTTGTTGCTTGAACAACTGTAACTCATACTACATTTGTGTTCCTCTTGTGCCGATCAAAGAATTAGAGGCCGCGGTTGATTCGCATATTATCATTAGTGATTCTTTTCTGTTGATTTCATAGATACAGGGTAATCTTTGGGCATTTAGTTGTTCATTCTCTCTCTTCATCTTGCATTTTGTCTATTTTATATCCTTAGATATAGGCTTGTATAATAGACTTATACTTGTAGACTGTACTTAGTGTCTCTATATATATAAAATGATACCAGATCTTAGGTGCTTTGTTGATTCTGTTTATATTATTTTGATTCTCAAACCTTATCTCTATCATCTTTACTTTATTTACTTGTACTTTTATGTCCCGTTACTGGTATAGAAGCCCTCCGCTTTTACTTCGGGCTAAAGGGTTGGTTCTCCTACTGGTGGGATAGTAGGTTCTAATATGATCCTAGAAATCAGATTGTGATATTATGAGCCCTTATCTGACTTCTACTATTATGTTCTCCTCTATTCTATTTTTTTGTTTTCCCTGTGATGAGATTAGCTTTTGAGTTGCTAGTGATGTTGTTATTTATTTCTACCTTAGAATTTGGTCTCTTAGTGGTGGATTGTGATGTTAGATCTTGTTGAGTAGCTGTTGAGGATCTTGTTTTATTAGGATGTATTATTCTTTATAGTTGGGTTGCTTTTCATGAACTTTGGCATAGTCGGCTTACCCTCTCATTGTGCATTCCTAGACTGTTGTGCTAGACCCTTGCCTTGATTATGTTTATCATACTTTCAGTGGCATGGTAGTGTTCTTTAGCCATGCATCATTTTGAAATTTCCTTTCCTCGAGCTAGGAGGTTAGTTTTGTGTAATGGTTAAGTTTGTTTAGCTCTTCTAGCGATGTTAAATTTTGTGTTCAGTTCGTGATAATTTTTATGATTTAATGAGTTGCAGTTGAGTTTTATTGATCGACATACCTGACCTTCTATCTAAGTGAGATTTTGAGTTATGGGTTATTGGGATAGATCCGGACACCATGCTCATATTCGTTCTTCCTTGCCATCTGACTTTTATTGAGTATAAAGGATTTGAGGTTCATTTTAAGATTTTTTTAAGTGGTAGAAGAGGCTTTTGGTAATTCTATTCTTATGTTCTTCCTCATAGATGATTCTTTAGTAGTCAATCGATAGTGTCGATCCTACTATTGGTTTTTCCATAATTCTGGTGTTCTAGTGGATATGGATTATCCATCATATGATTAGTTATGGTATGATCACTAGTTTGGGTTGGCTTCTTGGATTTTTCTTGAGTGCGGGTTAGTATCTCCAGTTTGTGGAATATTGAGCCGAGGCATTCTTCTACTTTATGTCGGTACATAATAATAGTGCAAATGAAATATTATTGGTATTGCAAGGTTTGAGGAGTGTTTTGGTTCGAATTGGACTTATTCATCCACCTGAGGTTCATAGATTGTCATACTTGATAGTCTGGTTTTGACAAGATTTTGGTGTTTTTTATTTAGTTGTGTGGTCACTTGTTTGTGTGATTTATAAGGGGGGCTCTATTTTTGAGGTTGGCTTCATATTAGGCAATATGGTAATGGCTCTGGGTTGTGTTGATTCTTCTACTCATGTAATGGCTCAATTAGTTGGGTTTTGGTATTTTGTGGTGCCTTTGGGTTTTCTTTTGTGTCTTCCTTGCAAAGAGAGTAATAGGTACACATAAAAAAGGTTTCTCCATTCGTTTTAGCCTATGATTCATTTTTGGTTTAAAAGGTTGTGAAATGAAGTAGCAAAAAACTTAGTATCCATATTTTTTTCAGAGTTGGATTACTCTTGTGTTGTGATATTCCATCTTCCTTCTTCATATTAGTGTAATTATTGAGCATTACAATTAAGGTGGATAGGAGTTTTTTATAAGTTACGACATTGATATCGGTTTAGTCATTTCAAAGTCTATCTCCCAAACCCATTTCTCAGTAGAGTCAGATATACCATTCCTATCACAAACAAGATTTTGTGTTAGGGATTGGATCGGATATAGAATTAAGTAAGGATTCCTTTACCTTGGCCTATACCTCCTATAATCCTATCACAAATCTATTAATCGGTTGTGTCAGATGTACCCTTTCTACCGTGGGTTTGATTCATGTATTAGGGAGTAAGATGAGTTATCATAGACCCCTCTTTTGAGCCTATTGCACAACTAGTGAGAATCTCCCACAAGTTTTAAGTCGACTCGACTAGGGAGGCCTACACTTGGAGTAGGTCGTGAGGCAGTGTGCCGTGACTAGCAATATAAAGTCCTCCAGCAACCTTTTTCCTTTAATTTCAACCAAAAACATAACTCCTTTGATTCTAGGGAAAAAATACATTCCCAAAAACCATTCCAATACCAAGTAAAATCTCCTCAACATTCTTCATCGATTTCTACTCGAATTTGGGTAAGTTTCCTTCTCTTCTTCTTCCTTATTTTCTTAATTTCCTCCATTAATGGCCTAAAGTATGAAGTT